>JALLBB010000099.1:0-31183 GCA_036939735.1 Discostella stelligera | reverse complement strand
ACGTGGAACCTTCCCACCCCTATCCCACCATGATCACACCCCAACCATGGCGGCCTCCGCAGCCCTATGCCCCTAAAGTAACATTTTGCCAAAGCCCAATGGTTGAATACGATGATCACTATACTACGAATAACATTACGTTGTTAAAAATTAAGAATATTATTTTATTCACTGCCTAATTAATTAATTAATATTAACACAGCATGGCCTGACTTTGCATTCAGCGCATCCTGCCAGAAGAGAGTTCCAGCCAAATCACTTCCAAATCGCTTACGGTATTCTGCTAGCGCTTTTCGGCATGACGTAGAGAAACATGGGTCAAATATATTGTAATCGGCGTCGGCCATGTTGTATTGACACGTCGGCCATTGTTTCGACCTTGCTCGAAGTTTTTTTGGTGGAAGGGGACGACGGTTCCAGTCTTGTCTTCCCTCCCGCCAAGTCTTCCTGCCCACTTTTCTTGTTTTCCCTTTTATATTATTTTGTCTGATGAACAAAGGTCAGTAAAAACAAATCCAAGGACGGAAAAAAAGTTGAGACGATCGAGTCTACTGCTCTCTGGGCCCGACAGGTTAAAAAATATATATGTTTTCCATTTCCGGTCAAACAGATACAGCCTTCTGATTAAATTACACTACTAGACTAATTTTGGTGTGCTCAAACAATGGTGTGCTTAGATTTTGATAATATTCACTTTAAAGGGGTCAAGTTGCAATTTTAGTACGCCCGAGATAGGGACCCTATGTGGTTCTTGACCAACAAGGAGATATGTGAGGTTGTGAGTCAGTAGAGGTCAGTAGCAAGAGTATCAGCAAGCAGTAGGAGCAATCAAAGGGATAATGGAGAATTTGTAGCTGAGAATTTGTAGCTTGGTAAGATAGTAGGTAGGTACTTCGTAGGTGCGGGTTCACGCGACTTTTAAACTCACGCCGAGCTAAAGGTACCTTCATTCGCCAATCCACACATTCCGAAGCAGAAGCCACCAAAAGCCAAATCCTTATGAAGGGGGCATATTAATTGTTCAGTAACGAATCATGGATTTTCGACTTCACAATATCACCGTTGGAGATGCCACGGAGTTCTGGCCATCCTTTGACGAAAACGGCTTCACGCAGCGAGATCTCAAGCGCCAGCGGCAACAAGAGCGCCAACAAGAACGTCAAGAACAACGACGACGTCGAGAGCAGCAAAATAATAACAATAATGATTGGCAAGTCGCTTCTCAAACCATGGACCTGCAACCCCAATTCGAAAATAACGTTAACTCTGAAGCAATGTTTGGCGTTGGTCAAAATAATGGTGGCGCGGGGTCTCTGGGATATGGATACGATCCATTTGCTGACATTAACAATGAATATTCACACGATGTTAACACCTCAGCTTTCCTTACGGCATTGCGCGTAAACCTCGTGGTATTTGTGGTACTGATGGGCAGTTACGAGCTGTTTCGCAAGTGGTTTCCCACAGTCTATTCACCAAAGGGTGATGGGACAGTAGTGAAGGGGAAGGGAAAGAATAAGATGGGGACATCTTCGTCATCATCGTTGACTCCACCAGCAGCAAGAGGCTCATTATCATTAGCCAATGCATCCTCAGAATCACCATCTTCTTTGTCGTCGTCAATGGCACGACCAGCAGTCAACATCAACACGAAGGTTCCACTCGGTTGGATACCCGGCGTGATTCGCGCTTCTTGGTCTGCAGTCCGTAGCACTGGTGGTCTGGACTCGTACATGTTCTTGCGGTATGTTCGACTTTGCTTTCGTATCACATTTACCAGTGCATTGTGGGGAATGATAATTTTATGGCCAGTTTATGCATCGGGTGATGGCGGCGCGGCGGGGTGGTACTTCTTGTCGATGGCCAATATTACCCAGGGTTCCCAGCGATTGTGGGCGCCCACCATCTTTGTCTGGCTGCAAACCCTCTATGTCTTATTCCTCATGAACCAGGAATATGAGCATTATTTGGAATGCCGTGTCGATTTCTTGGCACGGGGAGATGGCATGGTTACATCGCAACAACACATGTATTCATTGATCGTGGAGCGTATACCGCACGAATTGCGAAGCGATCGTGCACTGTACGATTATTTTCACAGGCTGTTTCCTCGGAAGGTCTACTCAACGGCTGTGGTGCTGAATCTACCTGATCTGGAACGTGAAAGTCAAAAAAGGAAAAGGGTACTGCGACGACTGGAGAAGAGTATGGTTAGTTTAGAGGTTCGGGGGAAACGTCCACGTCATGTTGTGGGACGAAAGAGATTGAGATGCTGTGGCATTGAGACGTCACCAATATTTTCGTCGTTTGGTGGGAGCAGAACGGGAATGGACGATGATATGTCCGTGCATTCTGATCGTTTGCCCCGACGAGGAGAGAATGTAGATTCTATCAATTACTACAGTCGCGAGTTGTCAATAATGAATGAACGAGTTGCAAGAATGCAGCATGAGAAAATTGAGCTGGCTCAGAAGGGAAATGATTCAGTGCGTGCGTCGCAATGGATTTCGCATGCTATCGACAGAGTGTCCAGTGCAGCCGAATCAACCTTGGGACCATCCCAAGATGATGGACTCATCACTGGATTCAACTCATCATCTTCGAGGAGGAAACCATTGCTTTTATTTATCCTAGATAGAATTGGAATTGACTTTATATCCGGCGCATTAAATCTTGTGCAACAGAACATCGATGAAGTTGTCGACAGTGTGGTAGGCGCGACGATGTCATCGACGGGATTTATTACATTCAACGATCTGTCAACTTTGGCTTGCGCTTTGAAAACACCACTTTACCACAAGCCTGATGTACTTGTTGTTAAAATGGCACCTGAGCATCGGGATATTATTTGGGAGAATGCCCATGTTAATCTGGGCTGGCGCAGGTCAGTCGTTCCTCACTTTGTGGTTTGCGTGCATTCAACTCTGTAGAATATTGTTCTGACGCATTTTGTGTCAATCATTCCCGGCTGCAATTCAACAGGGGGCGCGAATGGACGGCGAACGTACTTTTGGGCCTTGGAGCTTTACTTTGGTCCATCCCGGTGGCTAGTATCCAGGCACTTGCAACGGCAGATCAAATTGGTGAGTTTCACATGCCTGAATCCAATATATTGGTCTTCCTTCTGCCGCATCTCACTGCCTTATTTCCGTCGAAGCCCATGTCCCTGGAATGGCCTGGATCGCCACTCTCAATGGTGGAGAAATTGCAGCATTTGTGAGTGCATTGTTTGTATTTTATGATGTCACCTTTACTTCTCAACGACAATATCTCCAATCACTTCATTAGGTGAATGGATATCTTCCCGTTGTGCTTCTACTCGGTATAATTTTAATCCTGCCCCATGTTTTCTATGGCATAGCTCTTCACTACGAAGATCGCAAAACAGAGAGTGATGTTCAATCATCAATTATTGGTCGCTATTTTTATTACCAGGCGAGTCTCTCTCCGCTTTAGTGTTCATGTCATGTTGTTTGGATACACTTCTGACTCCACTAATTATTGATGCACCCACTCCTCAGCTGGCCAATATCTTTATTACTGTCACTGCTGGGTCTATACTCGATTCGATCGGAGAAATCATTGAACATCCAAGTAACATGCTATCAATATTAGGCAAATCACTCCCCAACGTTGTTGGTTACTTCGCTACTTTTATCATGACAAAGATGCTCGCAGGATTGCCCATGATTCTTCTCCGCTTTGGACCGCTAATGCGAATGGTGTTCATTAGGGTTTGTTTTCGAGAAAAATACATGACGCAGGCCGAGAAAGACGAGGCACATTATCCCGAAGTATTCTCACAGGTAAGTAGTGTCTGCTGCTGTGATTGTGTCTGTACTACTTCTTATACGACCGACACCACTCACTTGGTATTCTTCCTTTATGCCCTAAAGCTTTGGTACGGGTGGGAGTATCCAAATCTACTGTTAGTCATTGTCATTTGCTTTGTCTACTCCTGCATTTCTCCAATAATTTTGCCTGTAGGAGCCGCATTCTTCCTGTGCAGCTGGCTCCTCTATAAGAATCAAATTCTTTTAGTATTCAGTCCATCTTATGAATCTGGTGGCACAATGTTTCCTATGGCTTGCCACCGAACTTTGATTGGAATGGTTTGTGGCCAACTAACTCTTATCGGATACACTTTGTTGAGAGGGGGGTTTTATCAGGTAAGCCGACAAAATTGAGTACGACCACATTCATTGCATCACTTCAAAGAAAGCATAGCACTGAATACGCATTTGTTACTTCAAATCAACTTATCACTCAGGCTTTGATAATGTAAGTTTTCCAAGAAATTGAGTGAGGTGCTACTGTTTAATTCAATTAACCATTTACTACCGTCCTTGATGTATTGCAGGTTCCCCCTTCCTCTAATAACCGTGAAAATGATGGATGTATTCAATTCCCTGTATGTCATTCCTGGAATGTGCATCAGTGTTGAAAAGGCGGTAGAGCTCGATGCGAAAAATAACTTGCGGGGATCGTTTAGTCATGATTTTTATCGACAACCAGTGCTGACCGAACCTCAGGTTGCTGAGCCTGAAATAGCACGGTCATCATTTGATAGAACTTTGGTGCAACTATCCAACCGATCTCCTCGAGAGAACATTAACGCTTCAAAGATTTCAGACTCTGGAAGGATAGTGTAAAATATTCTTAGTTTAAAATAACTATCATAGTACTCAAATAAAAATTTGGATATTCCATGGCCAAACAAAAGGGCGCCTTCGTCACTGACAAGCTCGTCCCTAGAAACGGTGTAGGCTCGAAACTCAGCATTCTGATTGACGCAATTCATTATCAAAGTTTTCAAGATCTTCCACAGTGATGGTCGAAGTCTGGGAATGGTTATAACTGCCATCGCTATCACTGGTGTTTGTTGAGCTGGCAATACTAGACATGACGGCACTCTCGTCACACTGGAAAAACGTACTCATGTCTATGGAGTCTTTTGCAAGAGCAGAGAGAGTTAGAAAGTTGTGTGGGTCTTTGAACTCGCTCTCATTGTCGGACACTATGAGCTCACTATCATCTGAATGCTGCTGTTCTATGGAAAAGGCGCGTTGAATATAATGATTCTCCCCTTGCGCGATTGAGGATTCACTTTGATTGCTCTTGCCTTCATTGTCTTCCGTCTGTAGAGTGGTTTCAAGTGGAGCCTTTTCATCGTCGCTGTTATTGTTCATTCGCTTGCGAACACAACGAGCGCACAACAGGATAATCCCGATAAAGCTCATGCTTCCTACGATTGCACTAATTGCTCCTATAAGTAAGAGTATTGAACTAGACCCTTCAACTCCTGTTGATTGATTTGGAACTTTTGCTGATGGATCCGAAATTTGTGTTAGTGGAATAGGTGGCTTTGTTGGACCGGGAGTTCCAACCGTCAGAGCTGGTGATGCTGTCGCCGTCGATAGGCCTGTAGGCTGTGTCGATGGTAAGGAAATTTCTGCCGCTAACGCAGTTGGCTTTGTCGATAATTCTAGAAGCCCTATCGATGGGGCTAGAGATGGCGTCGAGGTTTGATCGATAGGACCGCCATTTGCATCAGAAAACACCTCGTGAAACATCGTTGATTTGGAATCAAACACGGATTGGATACTCTTCTCTACTTCTTGCTGCGATACTCCCCCAGTGACAGAAGCGTCAGCGCGAAAGAATACTTCAATGCCAGGAGTGCTCAGACCATCTAATACGCTCGACCAAGCAAGTTCTTGATCCGTGATGAGAATGTTGCCAATTGATTCAATTGGGAGGGTTTCATCACCGATATTACTAATCACGAACTCAATCACAGCTCGTTCAAAGATTTTCTTGCTCTGGTCATCCAACAATGGCAAAATGGTGGGAAGGAAAACATGTAGTGATACAATGTAATCTGATAGTTGCGCTCGATCAGACACTGCGTCGGATAACGTTCGAGAATCAAACACATCTTGATGATACCCCCAGTTTCCTCGTAATGCAACAGATGATTTCACTGAATCCTTTCCCGATGAGTTCTTGGGATATGGGCCCGTTGCACTTGCTGCAGTCACAGTTGCCATGACCATAACGAGTAGGAGGAGGTGTCGGATCGTCGTTATCGTAGGCATTTGATAAATATTGGATCATCGAACAATTGAACAACTGGAGCATAATGTGGGCCTTCTGATACTGAATTCTTTGACAAGTTTGTCGGCGCGGTTCGCCGCAACTTCTTTTCACTGACCAATCTTGCGGGATCATCGCTTGAGTGGTTACATACCAGAGAGCGGCGAACATCATCATCATGGTACACGGTACTGTCATCACGCAAGAGAGTAAAGTGCGGTTGTTGAATAACGGCGGGGAAGGCGCAGGAAGGCGCTCTCTTGGGTACACGTAGGTACGAGGTGTACTCTACGTAGCAAAAAATACAATAGATATGGCGGGAAAGGACCTTCCGTGTCGCCAAAGGGCAGGTGCGAGTGGTGCATGCACAACATTCACAAGCACACAAGCAATCCGAGCCCCCATCACGCACGATCCGAACACCCATTCAACATTCAACCTCGCTCCGAGTCATTAATCAATTACCTTTTTCATCTCATCGTCATGCTCTTCAGGAGGTTATTGATGCTGTGCTCGGCTTCGATGGCCGTGGCCACCACCGGCGAAGCCACCATCGACGAATACGGCAACGTCGTTTCTGACGTCGGCGGGGTTGACCAAAGCATTTTGCCCAACGAGGAACTCACCGTTGTCGTTGTGAACCAGAGTCCCCACCGCGTCGACATTTACTACGACGACGGCGATTATGGGGACTACATAAGCTCCCTAGATCAAAACGACGTCACGAACATCAAATCATTCCTCGGACACACATTCTTCGTCACTCGACATGGCGTTAAGGAGAAGCTGTTCGCGGATGGCGGCACGGACCATGAGAAGGCCCTCGTGCTAGAAGTGGAGCAGCGAAATCAAATTTTTACCATACCCCCCAATGCCGCTCCATCCGGCAACAAGTGTCAGGACCGATTCGCCATTTGCAAACGCCAAGCTCAGACGGGTGCTTGCGAACGCAGTCCAGGCTGGATGATTGTGCATTGCTGCGAATCATGTGATCCTTATCTCAATGCGAGCGATCTTATTGATCCAAAGAAGCGATGCAGTAAAGAACATTTGAAGACCCCTGATAATGTTTGGAAGGCTGGAGATTTGAATAAGCTCTTCTCCAGCTGGGCAACAGACGAGACGTTGAAGGAGAAGTATGGCCTTGAGGTAGTTTCTTCGCCCGAACCTGAAAAGTATGGGGCTACCTGGGAGAAGGCGACGGCGGGCGCTCCATGGGTGGTGGTATTTAACAACTTTTTGACAGACGATGAAATTGCAGACTTGATTAGAGGGGGGGAACTGGAAGGATACGAGCGAAGTACTGACCAGGGAGAAACAAATGAATTAGGAGAGATGGAGAAAGTGATCAGCAAGACGAGGACTAGCGCGAACGCGTGGTGCATGACCAAATGCGAGCGCTTGACGGGGGTGAAGAGCGCCACAAGGAAAATTGAAGAAGTGACGGGAATACCCAGAGTCAATTACGAGTCATTCCAACTGCTTCAGTACAACAAAAATCAGTTTTATCGATCGCACCACGATTCCAGTGCAACTGATGACACACCTCCGGGTCATAGAATTTTGACATTTTTCTTGTAGTGAGTATTTATATGCAACTTGTCTTCAAGATATTTCGCACTTGCGGATACTTACTTTTCATGTTTCGTAGCCTTTCCGATGTTGAGGAGGGCGGAGAGACATATTTCAACAAGCTTGATCTAGCCATTAAGCCTAAAAAAGGGCGTGCGTTGGTGTGGCCATCCGTTCTTGATGAGGATCCTGAATATTGGGACAATAGAATGTATCATGAGGCAAAGGATGTTATTCGAGGAAAGAAGTTGGCTGCTAATCACTGGATCCACCTCAATGACTACCACACGCCTAATCTTTGGGGTTGTACTGGGGCGTTTAGTTAAAGTGGCTGTGTGTTCAGTATCGATGTTTGTTTGAGTTTATTGCCGCACTCTCAATCATATACGATTAACATCTTTAGTGATTGTTAACTACTTCCTTGATCAAGGCTTTTATCCTTCGTTTGTGCAAATTAAGATCTGCTCCAAGTTTCTTTTCTAAAAGGAGTCTCACCCCTTTGATAGTCATATCATCATGGGACTTGTCGATTATTTCCTTTATTGATGTAAGTAGTTGTTGAACAGAAATCCCACAAATATCGGTATCTGAAGCGTTGCCTGAACTGACTGACGGGGCCGGACGAACCTCCAGTGCTTTGCCGTTGTTTCCTATGGAAGCCTTTGTTGTATCAGATTCGATAGAGATCTCATTATCTCCCTGCACAACATAATCTCTTACGACTTTTGCCAATTTCCACAGGGGCAAATCCAAATCATTTTCAGATGCATATTTGTCAATCAATGCTTCCCATCTCTCCCTTGGTGCATCTACCCTAATAGCATGCCATGATACTTCTGATGGACGATTAGCTCGACTTTCTATAAGGAAATCAACCAGTTGAATATTTTTCTCACGCTCGGCAAAGGCGATATCCCCTTCTTTTCGAAGAAGTGGAAGGATGTATTCGTCGGCATACTTTTTTCGCCATTTGGGATCTTGCTCGGCCTTCCAGTGTAAATACTCAGCTCTCACGTCGACTTTCAATGAATCTCTAGCCATCGGCACAGGTTCTAGACCAAGAGCTGTTGCTTTTTTGTTCGAACGCTTTGTCATTTGTTTCCATTTGAAGTAGCAATCTAACCGCCTTCTATTCACTTTACAGCTAATGGATGTCCAAGAAATCTTAGATCTCTTTTCCAAAGTCCATGTATTGATTTCTCTCACATCCATATCATCTTTAGGACCATTGACAGCAGATCGCACCTCTCGCAACAGTAATTCTACATCATCAACTGACCATTTTCCACGATTGAATTGATCGTTCATATCAAAGAATTTCACCCTACAATCAGTAGCAGTACGTCCCAATTTGTCCTGGATCGTTTTCCAACGATGGCCATGTGTATCTACCAAGTGAAATAGCGATGAAATTTCTTCCTTGCTCCAGACGCCTCTTGTCATTCCATGAAGTTGCCGAAGTGCCCGCCGGTATACAGATAAAACGGTGCGATGAGGTAGACATTGTGCGATTTCTCTCCAAGCGCCACGTACGCTTTTGTTATGAACAATATGATCTTCGCCACCACAGAGTTCACTCAGTGTAATGTTCTTTGAGGAACAGTAATGTTTCACAGTCTTTTCCAAAATGAGAGCCTCGTAGCGTTGATAATTTCCACCGGTGAACACAGGCTGGCCAAACCCGTTCAAACTCCAAATATTTAAGCGATCATCAGCGTCTGGATCGGCAACACCCTTGGACCAAGCGCACCGCGATGATTGCGTTCCCAAGAGACCGTCTTCCTCCTCCTCTTCTTCATCGTCGCTGACATCCCCCATCATCACTGGTCGTTGGTGCTGTTGCTGGTTGCTGCCACTGCCAGTCAATGGTGTGGCAGACCGGCTGTGACGAAGACCGGAGCGTCTGACCATCGTCATCGAAATTTTTTTAAGGCGAGAAGACACATTTTATGCAACTTCTACATTCCTGTTCGGTATTGCACTGAGCATAAACTTTTCTTTCTCCGGAGGAATGGAGGCTGTAATTTCATCAAGTGAACCACTGGACCTGGATGGTTGTTGCTGGGAGTCGTTGTGGTAGAGGTGTGGGTGGTCCCAGTGTCTGAAGCAAATGCCGCGACTTCATCATTGACCAGTGCGGCTTGGAGGGTGATAGCCACGAGGCTTGATTTTGCAGGGGCACTTGTACTGGTGTCAAGGTGAGATCCCATGATGCACCAATCAGTCAGTAAGTGGCATTGTTGCATGAGCCCAGGCGTTGGGGCCTGAGATGCAAAGTTTGTGACGAACTGGTGGAGTTCGTACGGTGTGTGCTGTTAACAAGAGCAAAACTCTACACACGGTGCTGGGAGAAGTAGCATACACGGGAGTGTGACATCCAGGGTGTGTGCATTTGCAGGGACCATGTAGAACACATCAAGGGGTCCAATGTCCAGTACTATCTTTTTGTAATCCACTTCCAGGGTTGTTTGGGCTGGAGCAGGACTGCCGCAGTTTGTTGGAGGCCTCAACGATCGCCAATAAAAGCAAAGTTGCATCCCCTGGATTCGGGAACCCCCCTCATAGGGAGAACGTTGCTGCCGAATATTGGAGTTGAATTTGAGTGCTGCCCGGACGCATGTACGCAAACACAACAATGTCCAGGTGTTGTAAGATTTCGTTGCAAAATTTCTTGATTTTCATTTAGTCTCCCCCAACCTCTGCCTGCAGTGCAAGGTCCAGGGAAATTGATGTGCCAGCCTGCCCTGCTTGGTCAGCCGCCGCTGCAGCAAGTGCCGATGTGCAAGTTGGTGTTGTGATATTTTGTGCTGGGAGGGTGCGGGGGAACTTTTGCATCTCTTGTTCCGCTGCGTGGTACCATCCTCGATGTAGTCTTGAATGTCATCCTCGCTGATTTCCTCCTCTGCTTCATGTGGGAGTTCGATGATGGGTGTGTCTTGAGTTTCTGCTACTGCGTCATCAATATTGAGGATGTGACGGACGTCTGCTCCCTGGATGGTTCCTCGATGGGGGGATAGTAGGCTTGAAGGGCAGGGGAAGGGCCAAATTGACCTTAGCACCTGGCCCCTGTTGGTATGTGTGCATAGGTTGTGGCTGCCAAAGGAGGCTTCTGACTGGTTGTCGTTGTCATCCTCATCGTCAAGGCATGCAGTCAAGTTGAACAGATCCTGCATCATGTGAGACTTTCCTTATCATTGCTAGTCTACTACTACTTGGCAATCCTGCTGCTGCTGCTGATCATGGGCTGCATCCGCCTCCAAAACAAGAATTGTAGGAGGTTGCAGATGCTGGGCGTGCCTGTCCATCACCTCAACACATAATGGCCACCTTGTGCAGGAACAAGAGCTGATGAAAATGGGAGTCAAGCAAATTCCTAACGAGATTTGCAATGATGCAGAAGAGTTGCTATTAAGACATGTACCCACTGCAATTGTTGCTCAAGTTGTGAAGATATGCCCCAAACACTTCCTGGCTAATGAATCACTTATTGCACTTTCAGAAAAAGTTAATAGCACAAAGAGCACTGTGGAGCAGACATTGGATATTCTGCATAAGTAATATGGTTGTAACTTCAGCTACATTATCATTTTACTGGATCATGACAAATGCACTCATAACCGTCAGGAAAGCATCCTTGAAGATGCCACAGTTGAACATGGCAACTGTTCTTCCACATGATGAGGATATTAAGGAGGAGACCATGTATGCAAGTGATGTTGATGAACAAACACAAGGCACCAACAGCCTCCTCAGAGATCTTTCAGTGGCTAAGAAATTCTTGCATTTGGTATTCACTTTGATTATCAACATTATTCAACTATGTGTTTGTCGTCTTTTCATTGCATGGTGTACAATAGATGGATATAACTGACAAAAGAAGTATTTGTGTTTTGGGAACGGATACAACCAATCAAACTAATAATGAAAAATGACGGCTGCATAGATTGTGGGAAAAAATGGAAAATAAAAATGTACCCATCATTATGCGCAAAAACTTTTGGCCACAGGTATTGCGTATGAAGGGATTCTGGACAATGTAATAATTATTAACACATCACAGCTTGAAGCAAATGAGGATTTGTTTATTGGTACAATCAATGCAAATCCCATCAGGTCAGTATGGGCAAGTAATGGGTGCTGGAAAACCCATGAGGGTGAGGAGGTGCAAGATACCTATCCTCAGTCAGGAGAGTGTTCAAGAGGCTGTGATGAATGTGATCCAGGAGAGTTGTGATGTTCCAGCATATACCCAGCATAAAAAGCTATTTGAATTTATCTGCGACTTGGCTGAGATACCTGCTCAGAGGATGGAACTAACTGCAGGACTTGATTTTTTACATTATCAGATGAGAGAAATGGCTATCAATACAACTGCTGAAAATATTTTTGCAAAAGTAATGATGATGCTGCAGAGAGTACAAGTGATAATACAAGTGAGAAAGATGAGATAATGAGCATAACAAAGCTATTTCTAAACAGGTGAAACCTTTGAGAATTCAAGCACCGTATTCCCCTTAAGGAAAAAATCAAAAGAAGACAGCATAACATGAAAAATCTTCATAACATTGCTATGTCTACCAGTCTGTCTTATATACAAATGATGTTTTTGGATCACCTCTGGCATGTGCCCGTGTGAATATTATGCACATATGCAAATGGACATATGTGCAACACCATGGAGAACAAAAGGGGACCATCAACAAGTGACATTTTTGGATCACCTCATGCATTGCTTGTGTGCACATATGCGCATATGCACATGTGCAAAACTTTTATCACAGAACTTAACAATTGATATCTTTCTCTGATTTTCACTTTGTTCTCTCCAATAAAGATAGACTATTGGTTAATAGGATTGACTTTTATGTCTCCCCTTGTCATCTTGACTCCTTCATGGCAATTTGGGGGCAGAAAAAGGAGCAGAAGAAGCAGGTATTCAATGCCTCTTTAGACTCAGAAATACTTTGAGAGGAACACTGAACATATTGCGGTGAGTTTTGACTATCCATTTCTTTCTACGCTATGTCTTTGAATCAATATTATCATGCAACCGATCAATTTTATGCCCTCACACCAACTCACAACTCTCGTGTAACTTATGCTTCTTTTGGTGCAGTCAGGAACTCAGAAATGAGCTGGAAATTTCCTCACCTGAAACATGCTCATGATGAACATATCTCTTCATCGCTGGTGGCTGTTGATACAAGGAGCTTCACTACTGACAAGCAGAAGAGTTATTTGACTTGATGTCGCAGGACAGTATCAAGGGGTTTCGAGTATGGCATTGCTGTTGGCCTCCCCCATTGTCACTACCTGGTGGAGGTGGTAAGATTGGAGTATTATGTAAGCTTTAGCTGGCTCTCTCTAGAGGCATCTGATGAAGGAGATTTGGCGCAAAGATAACATGGAAGGTGGACATTGCAACTGTTGAATGATGCACAATAATTGCAGCTCTTTCTAGTCAACTGGCATATCCAGGAACATACTTCTTAAGCAATTCTTTGAGTTCAGGACGCTTCAGCGGCTTGGTTTGATAAGCGTCGAATCCAATTTCCTCACACCGTTTTCGGTTTTCTTCACTAGTTTCACCAGTCAATGCCACCACAGGAATGCAGCTGGCAATACTAGATTTGATAATTTTAGTTGCCTCAAACCCATCCATAACAGGCATACGCAGATCCATCAAGATGAGACTGTACATATTCGGAGCGGGAGCGGAACGCAACATTTCAATTGCTACTTCGCCATTTTCGGCACGGTGTGAAGAGCAGTTCAGTTTTCGAAGGTGCATACAGAGCAGTGACGCACTGACATCGGTATCCTCCACGACAAGAACGAGCGGACGAGCTCCGGGTATGACTCCGGGATATTGTTGTGTCGAAATTGTAGCTCCGCTCACAGCTGAAGACGCTGCCGTGGCGTGCGCGGAAGTCATAGCAGATTCAGGATGAGTTGAGTGCGAAGAGGATACACTCATTTCAGTGGGCTTCACACTTATACTGTGGCTCTCAATGGGGTTCATCAGAACATGTGGATATGCAGACATCTTAGCCCTCTTTTGTCGCAATTGCTGTTTCCCAATATCATCGTCGGCAGTTCCAGTGAATGCCGCCATACACGACGACTTCACGGGATGAGAACTGTGACCATCACCGCTAACCTGAGTATTGATACCCTGAATATCATCTTTGACAAATTGCCAGGCTGGTAAACGATCTGGAAAATCCAAGCTCATAGGCAGTAGGAACCAAAATTTAGTCATAGACGAGAGCCCAAATGACGACGGCCCTTGTTGCTCGGTCACAACATCGTATCGCAAATCACTCCCTTGTGCTCCCACAAGATGGTAAAGCAAACTTAGACCAAGACCCAATTTCTCATGACGACAGCTCGCCATCCCACTTTGTATATTCTCTCTTAGGCGAATACGGTGCTTCATTGGCCCTCGATGCACCGTGGTGAGATAGCTCTTCAGAAATTCAATAACATCCATGTTGGGAGACTTAATGTTTTCTTCAAATGGTGCGGAAAGATTAGTGAAGGAACCCATGTGATTGATGCCACCACCGCCAGCGGAGTTCAATCCTAATGCAAGATCATTGGTAGACAAGGAATGTTGCTCAGTGTTGCTCCCAAAAAATACCATGGGTGACGTTTGTCTCGCTGCTGCAACAGCGGCGTCAAGAACATTCGTTGCTTCCATAGGATTGGAATAGAATACTGAAATCTTGCAAGCTGACAAATCGCCCGTCCCACCCCAACCGGCAGCATCCTGAACAGATAAAATGACTTTCCCTCGAGCTGCGGTCCCCCCACCTGATGATGCCGCAGCATTCGAAGCAGCATCAACCGCGAAATTTAACAGTAAAGCGAGACTCCGTTGGAGCACACTAGGGTCACACACGACCCGTGCCGGTGTCCCCTCCTGTATATCAAGGACGATGTCGACTGATCCTCCTGCAAAGGGCCCCGTTCGGCTTGGAATATTATTCATTGCCTCGAGGCAAAGTTCTTTGACTTTCACAGCCTCTTTTTCGATGAGCAATACCCGTCCCTGATCGAAGCGACATAGATCAGTGATGTCATCAACTAAGGCCAGTGCATCTTTCGTCAGCGTCGTTGCTAGAGTGACTACCGAGCGCGCTTCTGATGTCGCCGACAGAGCAACAGCAAGTGGCACCGCAACGTTCATGTTATTCGCTGCCGAGACATTTGCTGCCGCTGGTGTTTTGATTATATCAGCTATCATGTTGATGTTGTTGGTACTATTCTTGTTTTCTCCTCCTTCCGCTATGGGAGGCAATGATATTTCAGGGTGCGACTTCCCTTCTTCTACTGGTCCCTGCTCACCAATGTTGTTGGTGGTGGAAGTGATGCTGCTGATGGTGATACCGCGAACTATTTCGTCCACATCTTTAATATTTTCTGCCACAAGATCACACGCCCGTTCCATCAACGTGAGCGGGGCACGCATCTGTTGCATACTTCGATTCAAAAAGTCCTCAAGCATCTGCAGCGATCGGTTCTTTTCCTGGAATAAGACGTTCGATCGCACTTCCTGAATCCGACGAGCGGTATCATCGCGGGTGAAAAACCGAAAGTATTGAGTCGCCGACGATGAGGAGTTGGATGTAGACGAAGTCGTTGATGCTGATGATGATGATGAGGAAGAGTCAAAGCTCCGTCGCAGAGTCGCCCTGCCATCACAATCCAACAAAAGATACGCAATCGTTCCTGACCTTGTTACGAAGCGCACGGGTATTTCACTAACGGCACTTCCAGCCGTAACTCGTCTCAAAACTTCATTGTAGAGAATTCTATCGTCTACAGTCATTAAACTAGCATGCGCTCCCCCACTTTGCTGATCAGCTCCAACTCCCGCCGTAGGCCCAGGATGATGCTGCTGCTGCTGCTGCTGCCCCCAATCAACCTTATTTTCAGAATATACAAAGCTTGTGACGCATCGACCGACGTACTCGATGCTGGGGAACCCCAAAAAGTTTAATTCTGCTCGGTTTGCCCATAATATGACGCCATTGGAGTCGACGCAATGCACGCCCACGGGAGCGCTGGCATAGAGAGCCTCCTCGATCTCGAATTCATGTGCACCAGGTGGTGCTGCTACAGAGACTGTTGCTGTCACCGCCGCTTGATCACGCTGTTGCTGTTGCTGCTGTGGCTGTGGCTGTTGTTGTTGTTGTTGTTGCTGCTGCTCACGACGAAGGTGCTCCGCTGCCAGCATTACTTGAAGAGAATTGCGTGGCATGACAATGGATGTAAGTGTAAATGCAACAGGTGTGCAATTGTTAAACAACAGCAAAACGATAGCGCTTCGTGGCTTGACGCTCTGAGTAAAACTCAACTGCGCCCCCAGTAGTAGCGATTATTCATCCCAAAGGAGTAGTAGAATATTGCTTGCCAGAGGATGGAGGATGCCGAAGAAATATTATGGCTGCTGTCTGTATTTTTCATTTGGCTGGGCGATGATGTCCCATCCCATCCCATCCCAACTTCAAGCTTGACGACTCCTTCGAAGAAACACTCAAAATAAATTCAACTTCAAGCTTCAACTGTATTGGCGGGAGCGTCTGTCCCCTGTCTACCACCTCCAAAAACAAGCACTGTGTCTTGCTGTGTACGATATCTCGTCTCTATCTCCTCCATCCATCCACAACATCCACCATCCACCAGCCAGCCATTATCTCTCTCTTTTCATTCCGGATTTGGATACCACACAATCCAACCGGCACGAAGCAAAACTCTGTGTTGGCCATCGGCCACCCAAGCCAAACAGTTTTCATCATGGCGTACACCAACCTCTGCGGAAAGAAGCTCCAAGCCAAACTGGGCGGCTGCCTCAATGAATCTGCCACATCCCACTCTCCTGCCCTGCTGTCATCGCAGCAATCCTTTGCGAAGCGTCAGCTCGAAAAAATGGGATGGGAGGAGGGCACTGGCCTCGGCAAACGAAGGAATGGGATACGGGAGCACGTGAAGATCAAACAACGCGAAGATGAAGTTGGATTGGGAAGAGAAAAGGAGATGGCCAGAGAGATTGGAGATGTTTGGTGGAAGGATTCGGTGGGTGGGACGTTGGCTAGGTTGCAATTGCGACAGAAAGAAATGAACGAGAAGAAGAAGAGGAAGAGGGAAAAGAGCAGGATGGGTAAGGAAGGTGACGAGCTAAAGTACAAGAAAAGTAGAAAAGAGAAGCGTAAAAAGTCATCCAAGGAGAATGGCAGCAGTGTTTCTGAGGACGACGACAATTCATCACCAAAAGATACAACCACGATAAAAACATACACAGATGAAGAATTATTTCAAGCCACAGGAGGTGCACGATTCGGTATGCGTGCTCAGAGACGAGCCGAGGGGAAATGGAAACGTACTGAATCGGCAAGTAATATTGTCGAACTGGAAAAGAAGGCGATGACGAGCATCGAGTGGAATGGACGGGGGAATGCACAGGTGGCAGGGGTGGCGGCGGTGACGGCCGTAAAAGGGAAAAAAGCAATATCATCCCCGGAAGAAAAATCAGAATTAGCAGAGGAAATTCGCGTAACTTCATCGACATCACATCCAACTGCAAACCATAAAAGAAAGCGTGCGGACGATGCGACTGCAAACGAGGGTGATGATGAATGTGATTGCGTTGTCGTCGCCGCTAATGGTGAGCAATCGTTGAAGCAGAAGAAAAAGAAGCAAAAGAAAGATAAAAAGGATCGAAAGTCAGAGAAGGCATCCCATAAACTTCACAAGGTATCACCATCGGCTTCCGAGGGGGAAGAGGACGAGATGGGTACGACCTGCACTGTTGTCACGAAGACGACAACGCAGGAGCGCAAAGATACCAAAAAGAAGAAAGACAAGAAGGACAAGAAGAGGAGTAGTGCAAAATAAATAATGAAATTTTATTGTGCCATTTCGTTTCATTATCGTCTTGAATTACATTCTCTTCACACCCCGTGAAAATGTATCACCCCCCTCACCACTCCACCCTTTCCTTCTCCTTGTCTGGAACGGAAGAGCATATCCTCAGCAATTACACTCAGGAGTAATCCCTTGAATAATTGCGTCATTCACGTCAGCTATCATTTTAGGAAGAACCAAAATAATAATCAACTGGCTGCTCTTTGCCAAACCCCAGACATTCCCGGTCATCATTCCCTTGGTAGGGCCAACGAATTACATCTTTCTGTTAGGGTGTAAAACAAATCACCATCATTGAGATCATAGACAGGCTTTTTTACCCCAATATTGTTGCGTAGAAAGAAATGACATTGGTCCCAACCGCAATGATGACCATTAACGTCCTCATCCGCCAGCGGGATTGTTCGCGCAACCTAATTGGTTAACGCGACGGATATTGGAGCCGCCGCCGCCCCCCCCACCAGTACCTGATCCAGATCCCCCACTACGACGAATGCCTTGACGTTGAGCGTAGGTGGAGCGCCGTTGTCCCTTTTTAATTTCGTTGTCGTCGCAATTTACATAAATTGAAAAGTAGTGGAACCCATAGTATTGTCGAATTTCAAAGAAGAAAAGAGAGCGGCAGGGTGAGCATTTGGAATTCTTTACTTTACCAATAGATGTCTTGCACAGCAAATTATAAAATCCACATTATATGCGTTCTCAACTCACCCGTTCATGCTCCAGAACAGCCTGACTGGTGGTTAACGTTCTAAAGAATATTGCAAAAAAGTCGAAAAATGCAGATATCCACTCTCGAAGTAAGGATAGTCCCCATTTCCGCTTTTTGGTGTCGGATACGGTGCCCTCAGCTGTGATGTACACCATTACTATGAGGATGAGGATGTGCGCATTACCCTCTTGTGAATTCGAATAAGCTGGAAAAGTAGTAGGAGAATGCTGGAAAATAATAGAAAATGTGGAAAGCTGTGTGGGAATGGTGGTCGTGTCGCCCTACTACGAAGAGGTACTACCTACCATATCGTGTATCGTACGAGAAGCCAAGGACCAAGCGAGGCAGCAGGCCGGAGCGGTGAAACAACATACGTACAGTAGATACCTCATCAACAACAACCATAATGCAACTCCTCCCTTTCCCATGAGTGAATGTTCAGGGCGGCGCAGCGCGGATGCACCAACACCGCCCGCCGCTTCAATGAATTATGATTCGAAGCCAAGCGCGGCAGTGCACGAACAGCTCAAGAAGAGAGCGTTGTATTCCATCACCGATAAAATACGCATCTTAAACATGATGCAAGAGCACAGTAATCGATATCCCACACACACCGTAACGATGCAATTACGGGCATTGAATCTCACCCACATTGGATATGCGACAACTAAATTGTGGATGGACACTTGCGACGAAATATATGCCGCCGAAAGATTAGGTTTGGGATCGAGATATCGCCTTAGTTTGGAGGAGAGGAAGCGTGTAAAAGATGAATTGTTGAGGGAGAAAAATGCTCCTGCCGTTGGGGAGGCGGTGTCGTCATCCGTAGCGACAGCTAGTTCGTCATCATTAGTAGTCACCCCCCATTCCGAAGTTGGTTTCGACTGCAACACAAATGTATACACTCCTGATGAAGAAGATTTATTAGGAGCAATCATATATCGGTCAAGTCGCACCGCGAAGACTAGGAGGGAAGCGAAACTCCAAATTTGAGGTTCGACACGAGAATAAATTTGATTCAACGGAACGACATGTTTGGATCCGCCCCTTCACAGATATACATAGTTTCAATATTAGGGGTAATAAAGTTGTATTGATTGACCTACTGTACGCTCAATGGCACCCTGGCATTCTAATACACTGGTGATCCTTGCACTCCAACAAAACGCTATCTTCGTCTCGGTGTTGCGCCATGAGGGCGCAACTCTTCAACTGATTCATGAACTCATTGACCTGACGTCGAATTTGCCGACTTACACGTACAAATGCCAAATCACCATCAGTGATTGCCGCAGCCGAGGGTGGATCTACATCCCAATTCAATAATTCTCGACTCAACTCTGCCAGTGGACGTGTCATCGAATCTGGACAGGAACAGAGCACGATGAGGTTGTCGACAACGTGCGCGACATTGCTGTTGTTGTCTTGGTTGTTGGTTCCTACAATGGAATAATAATTAGTTCCATGGACGTGACTCATTTGTTGTGTCTCTTCGTTTGCGATGGAATTTCTTGATATGCCAGCAAATGCCATCCCCATCTCTCTCGATGCATTCTCTAACATGTGGCGAATACTAGGAATCAGCAGTAATTGCGCTCTCCAGTTCCTCTTGGACATATCAATGATGCGATCGTTGCACACATAATTATTTCCTTTTGATTGTCCATGACGATGACCGAGGAGAGCGGGATAAATGTCTCGGAATGACTTGACTTCATAGTCGGAAATATCCACTCCATCTTGAGCCATTGCCCGCACCGCCTTCTCTTTGGGGCGGCGGCGTCGTGCCGATAGAGGACAAACTTCCCCATCGCATGTTGCGCAATCGAAAAGTACTGTCGACGCGAGGCTGGATTTTGGTGATTCGTTTCGTGCCAATTCGTCCTTACGATGATTGATGGGAGGAACAGTAGTACTAACGCAAGTTTCGTCGAGGGCGACCGATGCAATAAAGAGACCGTCGACAAAGGCACGGAGTTTTGCGTCATCGTCGTCATCATCATCACTGCTGACCAAAGAATCGTGCTTCTCAGCAGCGCGCGATCTTCGGCTCTCGAGCTCCTTGCGTTCTGCCTTGATCCACTCCTTTGCCCACGCCTCCGCCATCTGCGAGCGGCAGCTGTTGGACTTGCATGCGAAAACAATCGTTGTTGTTGTTGTTGTTGCCAGCGACGACATCGTGGTAGGTGTGGAAATTAGTAATGGTAATGGCGAGATTTTGTCACAGCTACCATACTAGCTGGCCGGCTGTTGTTGTTCAAGTTTTGTACTACTGCTTAAACCCTAACGTACGGTAGAGACTAATACATACGTAACATTCCCAATTGTCTTGTTGTCTTGTCTCTCCTCTTCCGTCTTGGTATCTCTAGATAGTGGTACTAGGGATTGGGACTTAGTCCGCGTAGGACTATTAGGTTATGATGCCTAATGCTTATCGCCAATAATACGCCATGTCCAGCAAATCGTTGTCGAACAAAATTATTCTCCCTTCCGATAATAGTTATGGGAATGGTGGCGGCCGCATTATTATTTCCTCAATGATCGACCGTCTTGCCGCGGCATGCCTTGCCGTGTACACTCTGGGCTTCATCTTCTTTCGCATTGCCGAGATTGGAATGTGCGTTTTCTACTACAGTCGGCAATGCGCTTCCGCGTTGATTGGTACGATTATTCTACACGCAGCACTTCATCTACGAGGAAAAATTGCGCTGCATATATTGTCCATGATGGTGGTGGTATATATTCTCGACTACCATATTCCAAAACCTCTCCCACCACCACCATCGAAAACTGGCGACGATGTAAATCCGTTTACATCCAGGACAATTGTTATCACGGGAGCCAACGCTGGAATTGGATACGAAGTATCCAGACAACTTGCGGTAAATTATGGAATGCAGGTAATCATGGGCTGTCGATCCGAGTCTCGATGCAACAATGCGGCGAATGCCATCCGTGCTGAGATGACAAACACAAATTCTCAAGGGTCTGCCACTCCAATGCTCATCGACTTGTCCAATTTGGATTCGGTACAAACATTTGCGTCTCAGTTGAAAGGTCGACAATTATTTATCGATACACTATTCAACAATGCTGGCTATGCGCCCAAGGCTGGGATACCAGTTAATTCCTACGGCCTCGATCCATCATTTACATCCATGCATTTATCTCATTTTTATCTCACGGAACTATTGCTTGCGGATAATCCCGCCATGAGAGTGATCAATACCTCCTCGGGAACGCATCATCTATGTGCATTGCCATTTGCATATCTACCCCAATCAATTCTTCAGAGTAATAAGTTTATTTCATTCCCCCAAAGTCATGGATGCATTACAGAAGAATATTTGCACAGTGGCATTCGATCCGAAACGGATGAAGCGGCCTACATTCAGGCGAAGCTGGCCAATGTTATGCATGCTGTGGAAATACCGCGGAGACATCCACGTGCATCACCGTCCGTGGCGATTGATTTGGGGTGGGTGGGAACGACCATTCAATCGTTTATGGTGGATACAATATTTGTGAGTTGTTTATTGAAAATGTTCATACTTTTATTCCCTTTCGATTGGCTGATTGTTTTTCTCATGTGTTCGGTGTGACGTTACATTGCTCTCTTCGCCTTATATTAGACACCCACAAATCTCGGTTGGATGAGAAATGTTCATGTTGGAGTCTTGCCTGCAATGCACGCCGTTTTATCTAGCGACGATGAGCTACTGAATGGCTTGGAAAATGGTAGGAACCCTACTGGTATAGTTGTCAATGTATTTGGTCGATCGATGGAGGCATTCTCATTCCCGTGGTGGACGTCACGTGTCAACCTTGGTCGGGATCGTATGCTTGAGATCGGCGAGAAGTTATGGGAGGAGTCTTTGAATTTATTGCGTTCTCTTGGATATAATGATGTGTGATGCATCTGGGAAGGAAAAGACAATAATGCGGGTTTACGAACCGACAGAATGATGATGATGACGACCACATCATCACTAGTTCAGTCCTCCGACTATTTTTAAACGGTTAATTTCAGCCCGTCGATCCTCAATTATGACATCGCCTTGCCTTCCTCGCAATATGATGACTACCTACTGCCACTTACACCATCACTCGACGTTGATGACGATGAAGGATGTTACCGAAGACTATTCCTGAATTCCTCCTCCCTCACCTCATCTTGCAACGATCCCACCACATCCCCCTCCAACACATTCACGGCGCGCAAACTCACCAAATCAAACACAAAATCTCCATCCTTACCATCCATTAATGTTAATCCAATCGATTCAATGTTTATTGCTCCATCCAGTATCCGTTGGGAATGGCGTAGTCTACCCCGTGAGGTTAAGACAAAGTCCTTAAAGGGCAATATGTATCGCTGAAATCCGATTGGTGGATGGCCGAAATAGGGATCATCGTCGGAGCTTAGATACGTGTTGCGAATGATGTTTTTTCGATTGCGAAGATATTCTCTAACATCGAGAGAGGATGATGAGTGTTGTTCTTGTTCTTCGGCCGTGGTTGGTGACGTTGTTGCATCGTGAGCACCGACTCCAGTAACGGATGATCCTGCATCCTCGTTCCAATGCGGACGTCGTTGATCACCATCGTCATCACAATCATCATCTGATATTGATGATGGTGGTGGTGTTCCAACGAGAAATCCTTGGTACATATCCTCGGGAAAATATGTCTCGACATGCAAATTGACCGCATACGTTCGTCCCGCATCGACGCGACAGCATATCTCTAATGCCTTGTATTGATTTGACAGCGGTGCACCAAATGGATAATCGGGGGACAGTATGGCCGCGAATCCAGAGCGGGTAATTCCACGTGACAGTCGGGAGTGGGGGTTGATGCGAGTGTCGATGGTTCCAGACCATCGCAGGAATGGCGGTGAGGAAGATGTCGGATCATTGTCATCATTATCAGTACCGCTGTTTTTATTGGGCTCTATGAATTGCATATGACTGGAACTATATCCTCCAATCACTCCATCATCGGACACTCTCCACCCGCCATAGATTTTCCGTTTTTGATTGGGAAGCAACGACTGACGCAAGTCGGCGGCATCGTCTTGACGTCGAAAGTCGTAGAGTGAAATGGGGCCACGGAGAGGACGAGAATCGTTGTATTTCGTTTGGAGGAGTGCTTGACGAATTTTGAGGAAGCGACGGAATGAGCCGCCGCCTTCTTTGGGGAATAGGAACTGCGGGAGCACCATCTTGATAATTTAATAAGATATTATTATTATTATTGATCTTGATCTCTACGAACCCTCTGGACCTCTGGATCTGGATTTGGTTGTGTTTTTGTGTTTTGGTTTTTGTCGATTTTGGATCGAAACGACCTTGTTTGGCGATCAGACGTACATTGCGTGCAGCAAACAGCGCAACAGACAGCCGCCGGCCGGCAGGCAGGCAGCATGCAGGCAGCTGTCACAGTTCCAAACTGGAGTGTACTGACTTCTTACTTCTGAGGCATTGTCCATAGGTAGCCCGAAGGTATCATAGTTTCTTAGTTTCATACGTATGATTTTCAGTCGAGTCTTCAAGGGTATGACACCCCGTCCATAGGTAAAAAAAGAACATCATACCCCCCACATCATACCCCCTTCAATTCCTTCGGGGGCGTATCTTTTCCATCATCTCCACACCTTCGTCGTTGTGCTAGCCATCATCACCCGTTGACGTCGTCGTGCGCATGAAGGTATCCATCCAGAGCAGTGCCTTTATTATTAAGGCTGCGGCTCTCGCTGCCTCTGCGCACAACAAGCAGCGTAGTCGTAGGCCTCCGACACGCCTTGGCAGAGGTCCACGCTTCCGTATTCGCCGTACTGTGGATGAAATCTACGAATGCCTTGGCCCAATTTACTTTCGTCGCGCTTACCGGATGAGTTACGAGTCTTTTTTGCGGTTGCACGATTTACTCTCTGCCAATATTGAGGAGGTAGCATCGACGATTCGCGGGTACACACCGAAGTCAGGATCGCACAGATCCCCCCCCGTCCCTAATGGCATTATTTCAACCAGTGTCCGGTTAGGTATTGCATTGCGTTATTTTGCTGGTGGTTCGCCATATGATATAATGGCAAAATATGGAGTGTCACACTCATCTGTTTTTGACAGCGTTTGGATCGTTGTTGAGTCGTTGAATTCTTTGTCTTCATTTAATATTTCTTACCCATCCAGTCCTGACAAGCAGAAGGCTATTGCCATGGGATTCAGAGACGCAAGCAAGGTTAAATTTGATTGTTGTGCTGGTGCAATTGACGGTATTCTTATTTGGATGCACAAGCCGTCGGCGAAGGAAGCCAAGAACGCTGGAGTTGGACAGAAGAAATTTCTATGCGGGCGGAAACATAAGTTTGGTTTGAACTGTCAAGCTGTTTCCGATGTTCGAGGACGTATCCTGGATATTTCGATCACGTACGGTGGTTCATCGTCGGATTGCCTTGCCTTTGAGGCTAGTGACTTGTACCGACGACTCGAAAATGGATTGTTGACTTCTGGGTTAGTACTGTTCGGTGATAATGCGTACTTGAATTCTAATGTCATGGCAACGCCGTATCCAAATGTTGCAGGCATCGACAAGGAACGAAGCAAAGATAATTATAACTTTTATCATTCGCAGGTAAGGTAACTGCATTTGTTGCATTTGTCGATTGATTGTGATTGAAGTTGACCTCACTATTTTGTTCATTCCTAGCTGAGAATCCGAATTGAATGTGCATTTGGGATGCTTGTGCAGCGATGGGGAATCCTTCGGATGGCGATGCCTAAAGGCCTGAGCATTCCACGAATTATTGCTCTCGTAAATGCTCTTGCGAAGCTCCACAATTTCTGCATTGATGAAAAGGATGGAACACAAATACCAGAACAATTGAATGGCGACCACCTTCACATGATGAACGACTGTAATGGTTTTGTACCGATGGAGCCAAGTGCGGATGATCAAGAAGTCTTCCTAGTTCCGGCAGCACTGATGAATGGTGGTCATCATTTTCAAGATGTTCCGAGGAATATTCGACGACGACAAAACAACGCAGGCGAGCTCCTTCCCCGGCAACGATTGTTAGAGCAAGTAATTGATTCGCACATGACACGACCTACAGTTTTGCCTAAGTAAAAATTTAACGAATAAGATATTTCACCTAATTATCTCCATCAATTGCTGACTCTGGGGTTCGATTCTTTTTTTTTGGGGTACTTTCCAACGCGAGCAGGGATTCAGAAGTTTGCTTCATTTCCGCCTCTATCTCAGCAATTTGCTCCTGAATTACATCTGCCATAAGCTTATTTTTCTTTTGAGTCTCAGAAGCATACTGGATGGAAAGAGACCTCTTTTCTCCGGCCAGATGACGCAAGGTGCTTCGCATTTCCATCATGAGTTGATGCTGACGCTCCTTAGCTTTATCCTCTACCTGCATTTTCGCAATCGCCACATTCTGTTTTGCTTCAACTTTTGCAACATCAAGAAGCGACTTACCATGTTGTTCGATGCTTTTTCCCAAGGTAGAAATGTTGTCGTTTGTTTTTACAGAGGTATCTGTCAGTGACTCTTCATCCCTTGCACCGGGGCGTACAACAGATGGCACACCACTTGCTCCATTTGTTGCCGACACAGAATGATTCAATTTTTGTAGAGCTGATCCAAGTAGACCATGCCTGTCAAGTAAAACCCACAGGTACAGGAGATACATTTGCCTACCATTGAAAAACTCATGACGGCTTGCTAGAGCCTGTTGAGATCGATTGGCAAAACTTCCAAACTCAATATCGACAGCGTTATCGGCGTCGTCAATTCCGCCCTCGCCCTGACCACTCTTTTGCCAATTTGCAATGCAGCGGTTCATTTCTAGAACCATCGAGCTCCATTTGTCCTCCACCTTTTCCGCAGTAGCTGGTGTAAGATTTGCGACGTCGTCGTGCAAAATCACATCAGAGAACGCAAACTCTGTGCAGACATCAGGCATTGAAACAGTTTCGGGAGAGAATGCTTTATCGTTCCACTTGTCTGCCATTTTTTGCCACACACTACTTGCACGCAGTTGGTCTCTGTTCTCGACAGATGACCGACCAGGAGGAAGATTCATACGGTTGAGGAATAGGCGCTTGATTTCGTCGAAGTCAAGGAGGGCATGAATCAAGCGCATGCACGCAGTAGAATTCCAATTGCCAGCTCCAAGACGCGCCTTCTCATCGGCAACCTCCTTCCCTGCCTTTTCTGCTACATTTTTGCGTTCTTCAACTGTTACCTTCAAGAAGGTAACATCGCGAGCATCATCAACTGGATGCGTATCCAACCACTCTTTAATTTTCTCTAGATTCCATTGCCGCGGTCGTGGGCCCTTCGTTTGAATGCTTAAACACCGCCGCTCAATCTCCTTTGCGTACATCTCGCGATTCGGGCGAATCTGGGCTGTAGGAATATGAACCCACGGCGCTTCAACCATGTCGATGAGAGGTTTATCGTCAACACGAATGCCATGGCACATGGCCACAAGAACCTTGAGACAACAGCCGCTGTTCTTGTAGAACGTCTCGGCATCGGAGGTACGTTCGCTCGCGGCAAGGGGACTAATAGTGTCGTCACTCGCGAGAGAAGCAAGCAACACGACTCCCGGTGCAGGTGAAGATTCGCCTGGGAATGACAAACGCGATGGCGCAATCGCGGGCGGAGACGCACCATCAGAGGCGGAGATATCATCGTCGGAAGGCATGATATCGTCGTCGGAAGTGGGTTCGATGATGGAAAAGATATGCCCACGTGGAAGCGATTGGGGGGTATGATGCCGGGGGTATGATACTTTTTGTTTTGCCACTACGATATCTTCCGGTGGCAAAACTCGATGGGACTCGAATCAAAATCATAGTTTTTTTGATGGGACTCGAATCAAAATCATAGTTTCAAACTACGAAAGTATGAAACTATGATACTTTTTCGCTACCTATGGACAATGCCTGAGAGGTAGATAAAATATTATGTAAGAGGTACACCTTGAACCCCTACAACTACCTCTCTATGCTACACAACACTTGAGAGAGAGAGAGAGAGAGAGAGAGGTACAATATCTACGATAGATACTTCTTGCTTTCTCTCTCGAACACGAATCACCCAGCCACACGCACCCGATGTCACAACCACAACATTGAAGCCTATTGAAGCAGCTTCGTACATCCACATCCTCCTTCTCCCATTCCTTCCAACCACTTCACAACATGCTGTTGTGATGCACCATTGAGATGTCATAAAGAATGGTGTCATCTCATCTCACCGTTTGTGCGTCATTGATGCTTGCCGCGCCGTGTATGTTAACAGCGAAGATTGACGCCTTCGGACCACCCACATCATCATCTCTTCTCTATCAAAAACGCATTACAAATGTTGTTGCTGGAGATTCGCCTGCTACTGCGTCCAGTCGAGAAGCCACCTTATCAGACACCGATGAAGAAGTCCTTTTTGGTAGTAGCTCATCCATTGAGCACACGGGTCGCAATCGTAAAATAAGCAAATCAGGGGCGATTCTCCCTGATAATAGCCATCGTCGAAACCCCCTCGATCACTCGTCGGATCCGCTGGTGAACAAACTTTGCACTATGCGGGAGACGGTGACATCCTGTCCTGCAATCTGGAAGGAACTGGCTGCCAGCTGTCCCGATAAACGAGCGTTGCTAGATGAACATTTGTGCGACAAGAAGATCGATTTTACCTTCGCGGAGATGGAAGATCAAGTTCGCAGGTCGGCGGCAGCATTCATGAATCTTGGAGTGAGAAAGGGCGTCAATGTGGCTGTTCTCGGTGAAAACTCAGCAATGTGGTTGATCGTAGATCATGGGATTCAACTTGCTGGAGGGGCGTCGGCGGTCCGTGGTGCCGAAGCTCCATTAGACGAGTTGCGATACATATACGAACACTCGGATAGTGCAGGTATCGCAGTGCTGCAGGATGTGAAGCTACTACAAACTTTAGCCAGTGATGCCAATGCAAAGGGTCTAGGTGCACTCGGGTTGCGTAATGACTCTTATGGACCAGTGAAGACAGTTGTTCTGATGCACAGGGGAACAACTTCGATTGATGAGATCAACGTGTTGGGAGTTACCAATGGTATAGAAGTCATGGTTCTTTCAGAACTCCTTGAATCGACTCGCCCTGTCGATTATAGCGATGTTCCTGATATTAAAAAATCAGATCTATCTACAAGTGAGTGCTGATAATATTTTATCTGCGGGTACTTGAATCTTACTGCTCATTCTCATGCAAATGTTTTCGGATACATGTCAGTCGTATATACATCCGGGACAACGGGAAAACCGAAAGGCGTGATGCTTACACATGGCAATCTGTTGCATCAGACTGGTCACCGCCTGGCGCCAACTCGCCCATATGACGAATCTGAACCACTGCCGGGTGAATTGATGCTTTCCTTGCTTCCTGTGTGGCATATCACTGAAAGAACGTTTGAACTTTTCATGCTCGTTCGGGGTTGTCATGTCGTTTACTCTGGAATACGATGGTTCAAAAATGATTTGGCCAAGCACCAACCGCAGTGGATGGTGCTTGTGCCGAGGGTGCTTGAAAAGGTGGCTCTCGGCGTGCAGGATAAGTTTGCATCGGGAAGCGTAATTGTGAAAGGACTTGTCAAGTTATTCACTGCTACACGTTCGCTGAAGAATAGGCATGAAAAAATACGGAAAGGGCTTATTGTGGGTGCTGAACCTCCCTCTCCAATGGACGAGATTGTTAGCACGTTGATCGTGAAAGCTCTTGCGCCTATAAACTTTGTCGGGAACAAATTAGTCTGGAGTAAGGTGCGAGCAGGTTTCGGAGGGCGTCAACGCTCCATTATTTCTGGCGGATCCGCTTTAGCTGGGGCACTTGAATCCTTTTATGAAAATTGCGGAATCGAAATCTTAGTGGGATACGGATTGACAGAGTGCTCGCCCCTTCTTGCACATCGGAGATCCGATAGTAATTTGGTTACCGCGGGCTGTGTTGGATTTCCCGCTACCGATACCGAGTTGAGAGTGGTAGATCCCGAGGCGAACCTCGAGATGGGCGAACGAGTCGCTTTGCCCAACGGTCATGCAGGTGTTGTCATAGGGCGTGGGCCGCAAGTCATGAAAGGATACTACAAGAATCCAGAAGCTACTGCGAAGGCTATTGACAAGTATGGGTGGTTCGATACTGGAGATTTAGGCCGTATCAATCCGTTGACTGGGGACCTCATTTTGACTGGGCGAGCAAAAGATACTATTGTATTATCCAACGGGGAAAATATTGAGCCCTCGCCGATTGAAGACGCTATCCTGAGTGATTCGAATTTGGTCGAGCAAGTGATGCTGCTCGGACAAGATGGCAGGAGTTTGATTGCAATCGCCGTTCTTAACCCACCTGCACTCGTTGACGCCGGGTTGTTGGATGAAATCCGTGCCAAAGAAATCATGCAGGATTACGAAAGAGTGAACGATCCCAAGTGCACAAAAGAAGCATGTGCGGAAGCTTGCAAAAGGCTTGCAAAGGCATCAAATGAAATTAGATCCAACGGTGTCATTCCAAACAGAGTTGCATCAGACGTGAAGCACGCAACCACTTCTGGTGCATTCCGAAAGTGGGAACAAGTGAGTGATGTTTACGTGACGCTTGAGCCGTTCGCCATGGCTAACGGGCTTTTAACTCAGAGCTATAAAGTTAAGAGAGACTCTGTGGCGAAGCGCTATCAGGATGAGTTGCCTTCGTAAAGGACAATAAATTAATATCATTTAATTGACATCCGAAGTAGCGACATTACTGATATCCTTGTACAATGCATGTTTTTCACAATCATATCCGAGAAGTACAGGCAAAAATGATCTGGGGCTTGGTCGACATGTACATCCCTCCTTTTCAGTCACGCAATCACTTTACGTCATTGTCATCTGCCACGGTTTACCGTAAGCATCAGTGTATGTCCGTGAATCTAACGCTTTTCTCCTCCCAATAAAAGGTTCAAATGCGATAGGGTCCCCATTCTTCTGACAGTTGTACATTCCCCCTCCATAGAAACATCCAAGCTGCTTAGTCCACTGCCACGCACCACAGTTCTCATCATCGCAACAAGCCTTCATGCATTCTTCCGCACTCCTACTCGCGTCTACTCGGACATCGCCCAATCCAAAACACTGTCCGATTTGTTCCTCCGGATTCCATGTTCGAACATCGCATGCACCTTTCCGCACATCCGCAGCATCCAGCTTCTCATGATCTTTCTGTCCCTCCGCGTGAGGCTTAATGAATTGTCCCTGCCATCGTTGCGGGGGGTGATCGGAGCACCACGCGGGCACTCCATCTTTTTCCATTCCAATTCGAACATCGGGTCCGTGTAGACAGCCCGTGTCGCGACGGTATTGCCAGGTGATGCACGCGTCGTCGGCGCAACACGTCGCAGCGCATTCGTACACTGTTTTCGCCAACTCGTATGGCTTTAAATCGCCTGGACATTTCCCGCGTAGGTCCTCGTTAGGTTTCCATGGCGAGCGATCGCATGCTGGAACTTGCACCGAAGAGGCCAAACCAGTTTTGCTGAGCAGGAATTTGAATGGCGGTATCATGAATACGGAGAGCAAAAAGGACACGGCCAATACAACTGTATATTTTCCATTTAGGGCCATCCATCGCTGAATGCGAGTCGACACTTTACCACGATGGTCGTATTTATTCATTATGTCAGTTAAATTTGGGAGGAAAGTCAGTAGTGTTCATCCAAATCTCAAGTCATGGTCAGTCCCATCTCTTTCTCAAACGTCATCTCATTGTTGTATGGGCTTGTCAAAAAATAATGGGAGGAGTGCCGAAATACCCCAGGAAATCGAAAATGAGTTTTCATGTATCGGG
>JALLBB010000098.1:0-24144 GCA_036939735.1 Discostella stelligera | reverse complement strand
AAACAGTTCTGATAATGTTCATCTCGCTAGCACCTAAATCTAATCATAATTTTACTTTCCAGTTATTGGAACTCAATCACCACATTGTCTGCATAGCCAGGAAGTGGCTCAAGTCAGAGCTATGGCTTGACAAAGATTGATGCTTTGACGCAATGTGTCAAAGCCAAAACTTGCCGGGCCCTAGCTCTATCAATATTTGACTGTTTTCTAAATTAAATGCATATAAATGTAGATATTTATTTTATCTATTACCTTGTAAAATGACATAATAATATGAGATCATAATGATGTCCATTATTAGTAACAAATTTCCGCCACAAATGTGCCGGCCCTACGCGCTCTGCTGTTTCCTAAAACCACTCTACTATCATCACTTTATTCGCGCTCCTGTTCAAATACCTTGCCTTATTTTTACTGTTAGAATACCACAATTTTTTTCAAAAATTGCTGTCGAAATACCTTTAACTTTTTCCTCTGTTGGAATGCCATGCATAAATAAGATTGTATACATTTTGTACCAAGAACATCCGATCAGTTTCTTCTGCTGTTCTGCAATCTCCAAATAATCCTTCTGCTTGTACTTATCAGTCAACTTCTCCATAAGAACACATGCAATTCCATCGGGCCATTTCACTGTCTTCGCAGCTTCAACCTTTGTCAACAGCTGGTTTGAATCCATTGCAAGGGTCAAGAAACTCATCGCCAAATCATTCTTCTTCTTAGCTTCTGCCTGGGCCTTCTCAGAAAGAATCGTCACATCAAGTTCTGTTCCATACCTGTCAACCAAGTTTGTTTCAAAAGCTGGCATCAAAGCTTTGCTCACTCCCTTAACTGCAAATAATGCATTAAACTGACTGAACCAAAAAATAATGTTAGAAGCGGTTCTAAGTCAGAACTCAGGTTCAGAGAGAATCAAGAGTTTGTTCTATCAAAGTTGATCCAGAAGTTGTTCCAAGTTGATCTAGAAGCTCAAAGTTGTTCAAGAAGTTGATTCAGAAGAGTTGATCCAAGAGTTGTGTCTTAAAGTGGTCTTAAGCTACAATATTTAAAATATGCAAACCATCGTACTTCTACTGATCTCCACATCGGAAAATGCAAACAATACACTAGTTTCCGTATCTCTAATTCAGTGCAGTATGCCCCTGAGTACACATTCCGACAAATAATTGGCACCTTGGGTTGCAATGTCTAAAATTAATTGAGTAAAGGGGCATCAATGGATCTCTGATCATGTTTGGCAATGTTGTTGGTATTCATCATATGCATCTCTGACTTTACTCCTGTGTGGTATGAATGACTATCTAACCTTGAATTACAAGTATGACAACACTGAAGTATGGAATGGAGGAGATTGAGGATGAAGCATTTCAGGAATATGTGATTGTACTGACAAATCCAAGGATTTGTTAAGGTGCATCAAACTACTGAGAAACCTGCCACGTTGTGTATCTACATCTGCATTATGGACCATTGATTGCTATGATCAAGAATCTTCTGGGTTGAATGATATGCTCTCCATCTAATACCTTCATGAATTATCCACAAAGTCATTGCAAGCTTCTCGTCCTTCTAGTGCATGGAACAGAGTGACTTAGCCAAGAGCAAAAATAATACTAGCTGTCAAGCTCTGTCAGAGTTTGATGTTTGACTGGCCTGATAGAAAAAAATAGGGTTAAAAAACAGCTCAATGCAGGTCTGATAGAAGAGAATCAAAAAGAACAAAGTGTAGAACACGTCAGAACTTCTCAATCGTGAAGTCTCAACAGATATTATTATTTCATGTGGACCGTGTCAAATGTGGCTACAAAAATTGAAAAGAGGAACCATGGAACATCATGTATTGTGAGGAAGTAAAATGGGTTTGCTTTTGGCAATGATCCAAGATTCTAAATGATGCTTGATGGGTGACATGATTACATGGTTGTGCTACTGAATTGCTGTTGCTGTGGTTATTGGCTGGTGTTAAATTGCAAGAAGTTGTCAAAGAATGATTATTGATGATGGTATTGTTGATATTGATAGGGATGATTGCCTGTTGGGAACCCAATGCCAGTGCGGGTTAGATCAGTTGTGGTTTGAGGATGTTTCGCTGGTATTCTTTTCCTTTTATGACTCATTTAGTTTTGCCAAGGTTGTGGGTGTGGCTGATTGGTGAGGGAGGTATCATTGATGCTCACTTACAAGTAGTACTGTGTTTGTGTGAATTGCACTTTTCGCACAACTTCATAATCAGTCGTCACTCTCTTGTTTCAAGAATAGCAAAAGCTTTCAGCTTCCTAATCCTAATGATTAATATTGCATTGCTTCATACCTCTTACTACTACCACAGAAACACACACACAACTACATTTTTATGAACCACACCCATTCAACTTGAGTTGATCCAACAGAAAGCTGTAGTCATATGCAAGCTCACGCAAGTACTTGTAACGGTCAGATGCAGAGAAGTGACCTGCACTCAAATCAAGTTTCATGCAAATTGGATTTTCATTTTCGGGGTTGACATGTCGTAGGGTAGCACAGAATTTAGCCGGTTCCCAATAGGCCACACGAGGATCATGGAGTCCGCCGGTCAGCCAGCAAGAAGGGTATTTTTTTCCTTTCTGGACATTGTGCATTGGGCAGTAAGACATCATGTACTCGTGAAATTTTATTTCATTTGGGTTACCCCACTCCACCCACTCTCCAGAAGTAAGCGGGATAGTGGCATCTGTCATGGTACAAGCAACATCCACAAACGGAACACCAAGGATGGCAGCTCGGAAAAGTTCTGGCTCTTGATTTATGGCCGCGCCAATCAAAAGGCCACCTGCCGATCTACCTTCGCACGAAAGCATCTCAGGAGAAGTCCATTTCTCCACCAAGAACTTGGCTACATCCACAAAGTCATTGAATGTGTTTTTCTTGCACAGGTATTTACCACCATTGGGTTCTTCGTACCACTGTCGGCCCATTTCTCCACCACCACGGATGTGCGCAATGACGTATATCATTCCTCTGTCCAACAATGGAAGGCGAGTCGAACGAAAATCAGCCTCTACGCACGCACCGTACGAACCGTATCCATATAGGTGAACTGGAACTCGATCTCCCGCTTTGACCTTCTCCACTACTTCTTTCCTGTAGACAACGCTGATTGGAATTCTTGTTTCCCCGTCTCGACTGAGAACCTCCAAGCGGTCGAATCCATACGCATCCTTGTCATAACCAGGTACAACCTTGGCCTTGAGCACAGTGCGCTGAGTGTTATCATCAAGATCAATATCGATGGATGACGGAGGCGTCAACATGGAATTATATGAAACTGCGACGCTCTTTGCGTCAGGCTCGTAGTGAGCCAATAACCCCACATCATATGCAGATTCTTCAAACTCCAACCTTTGCATAGTTTTGAATTCAATATTGTAGATCCACACTCGAGGAATTCCACCCTCCCGTCCTTCGATAATGATGTGCGTATTCAGCACCGTTACGGAGTCTAACGACTTGGCAAGACTACCGTCGAAGATGGGATTACCGCTCGCATCATCGACTAACTTCCATTCTTTGGCGCAGTCCGGCACAGCGGGCGCCGACATGAATTTCATATTCGGAGAGCTATCCACATTCGTCCAAATGTACCATTGGTCGCGAGCATGTTCCACCTCGTACAGCACTTTGCTCCTGCGCGGTGCAATGCACCTCATCTCCGAATGTTCTCCTTCCTCGTCCTCCGTGGCTAAATACCAAACTTCCGACGTTTCTTTCGATGCCGATTCGAAGAAAATATGCGTTTCGTCTAAACTCTTGTGCACGCCGCACCAAAACAATTCGTCGAGATCTTCCTTCATCATCCTATCCATTGGATGTTCGCTCCTCCAATGTTTACGCTGAAATAATCGGAAGGGACGGTGCTGTTCATCCATGGTAAGATAATACAATGTCTCATCATCCTTTCCCCAGACGAATCCATCCACTTCTAATAGATCGGATCCAATTTCTTTCAGGGCGACATCGTCGCCGGTGGCCAGGTCCCTGACGTGAAGTTCGTACTTTTCATTTCCCGAGTAATCGACGGTGTAAGCGACCAATGTCGTGGATGGACTGACGGCCACGGTCCCAACGCTGCAATAGGCTTTATTTGCCGCCAACGCATTGACATCGAGGTAGGCCTCCTCGTTGGGCAAAATGGGGGAGTCCTTCGTACCATCCCAATGATAATCATCATCGACGGCGGCGAAGAAGCCGTTGGTGGTGGTGGTCGTTGTTACTTTGGGTGCGCGGCAGTACGTTTCGTAGGACGAACCCCGAGCGGTCCTGGTGTAATACCAATACTCTCCACGTGGGCGGGGAGTGGTATAATCTGTCTCTTGAATGCTGCCGGAAACAAACAAACACGCGTGTGTATGCGTTGTAGTTAGTAGCGAAGAGAGAGAGGATGTCAAAAAAATACGAAGTGAGGAAACAATGAATTTCGACCCATCCTTCAGCTACTACTACGAATATATTATTAGTATGGTAGGATTCAAGCCACACACACGCACCTGGACAAAAGCTCAGCATACAATTTCTCCTGCAACCCCTTCAAATGTTTGGTAACCGACATGGAATACTCGTTCTCGGCTCGTAAATACTCCAACACCTCGGCGCTCGTACGATCGTCGTCTCGAATCCACCCGTACGGATCCGGGATGGGCACGGGAGGATCGTGCAGCGGTTCCGTCGAATCGTTGGATTGACGACGGGGAATTTTCGAATCCCAATCGGAGGAGGGTGGTGGTGGTGCGATGCCCGCGTAGACTACTCGATTTTCATCGCGACGGGGAATGGGTGGAACGACAACGACGACATTGTTGTTTCTGTCGTTGTTGTTGGTCATGATGGCACAGGTAGTAGTAGTAGTGGCAGGGAAATACTGTGAAAAGCCCGGAGCCGCCACTCGAAACGAATGATGAAGAGAGAAGAAGTGATGGAAGAGGAGGTGACTAGTACTGCTACCACTACTTTTTCCCTGTAGGAATGAAGATGCCGGATGGCTCAAGACGAAGATCGTGGCGGTCAAAGATAAGTGCAACACCATTATTGGCCACCATGCATGGCCGTGTGCCATGATGTTGTGTTTTTGTGCGTTGTGCACTGGCATGTCCATGACGTCATCAGGAACATGCTCACAGACGCGGACAACAAACACCACTTCCACAAATAATCAACACCAGGCAATAATATTATTATGTCATCCCGCCGAGAGAAGCAAGCAGATCTTCGTCGTCGCATGGCCGAGGCGCGGTCCAAACTTTCTCTCCTTGCCGACGAGCCTTCTGCTTCTGCTTCCCGAGATGACAATACTAACAACAACAACGATACTGTGTCGCCAACGCGACTGCTGCTCGTCGAAACCGCCATGGCCACCACCACTTCCGCCGCCGCCGCCGCCGCCGCCTCCGAACGGTTGGGAATGAAACGACCTCACTTTCCGATAACGTCGTCGTCATCTCGCGGGGGAATATTGCGCAAATCCAAATATTCAAAAATCGATCATCCTGCTTTGGCGGATCACCATGATGTCATGGCTAGCGCAGCAAATAATGAATTGAATGCTCTCATGGCAGACTACTATGACTCTTCTTCTTCTGATGGTGCTCATGATGACAACGACATCAACAACAGAATCGACGACGACAACGGGGGGAGAGATCGAGATGCTGCTCTCTCGTCCTCTTCCACCGAAAATGGATATGCGTCCAGAGAAACTCAAATCAATCCACCTGGATTGAAAACACAAGCTACCAAGTCAACAACTCTCTCGGGAAAAACAGATACGGATGTAACAACTCCGTATCTTACCAAGAAGGTTTCAATGAGTGCTGTCGATGACGATGAATCAAGGAAAAATAAGCATCCTACTACTTCTACAGTAGTATCGAAATCACCAAAAAGTGATTCAGCAATGAAAGTTACCGATGTTGATCCTAATACTGCTCCGTCAATACAAGGGGAAGCAGAAAAAACACTTCCAACGATGATCTCCGATGAGGTATGGGATGAATTCCATGCTCTCTTGGAGGAAGGTGACGCTGATTCCCACAATAATAATGATGATAATGATGTCACAACAACAACCACCGACAAACTCAATGATACAGCATCATCCATGTTGTCCAAAAGCTCGATCGCGGTGGCGGAGGTCGACGCATTTTCCACCGCCGCTTCTGCAAAAAAATTGACGAAATCAAAGACGAAGAAAAGAAAGACGAAAAAGAAGGGATCTACGCCTTCTTCTTCCTTTAAACGAGACGTCGTGTACGATAACGATGCCGCAATCAATTTCGAGCAGGCATCGTACGAAGCCCGGCTTGCGCGGCTGAGGATGTTGCTCACGAGCAAGAAGGCACTTCCTAAACATGATGAACATGACGCTGCGAGTACTACTGGCGATGGTGGTGATGGCATGGAAGACGCATTACTATTGAAGTCTGCAAACGAATTCTACGATCCTGGATTAGCTTTTCGGGAGGAGGAGGAAGAGGTAGGCGAGGGAGTAGTAGTAGACGAGGATGCACGCTACGATGATGGTTCATCAAANATGATGACGAACATTGCGGCGCTGCGAGGACTACTGCTGCTGCTGCTGGCGACGATGATGCTGATGGCATGGAAGACGCATTACCATCGAAGTCTGCAAACGAATTCTACGATCCTGGATTAGCTTTTCGGGAGGAGGAAGGCGAGGGAGTAGTAGTAGCAGACGAGGATGCACGCTACTACAATGAGGATGGTTGTTCGTCAAAGAGCGGAACGTACAAGATGGGATCGTCCTCGGACGCTGCAACTACCGCCGCCGCTTCCAACGCAGTAGTACTGCTAGCATCACCTCCCCATCCGACGAGGACGGCTGCTCCTCGTTCGTTGGCGAAACTTTTACGTCGCAGGAGGGACGAAGCGAGAAAGCTATCTTCTCGTGGCGCCGGCGGAGTCGATGGCGGCAAGGAAGGGACGGAAACAACGCCGCTAGATGATGAGAATAGTATGGATGGGCAATGGTTTTGATTATACTTTTTATACAGCAGCTACCACGATATCATTCACATGATAACATACTTTGTTCGGTCGAACACTCTGACATTCCCTACTAATTTCGTGTTGTTTCCTTCTATCCATGTGTGAGGGGGTTAATGGTACGCTTCTTCTGCGACTCCCCCATCTTGTTTTGAAGTGCCTTGTTCAAAAAAATATCTCCTCCTCCGACTTGCACGGAAGGAGCAGTGTCGGAATTCGTGGTGGTGGACGGGACTGTAATAATTTCGCTGATCGCCAATGGTGCAACTACATCATCATCGTCGGAAATACTACTTGTCGGTGCCACACTTCCAGCCTGTATTGATTTTCCAAATATGACCAATGGATCCTCCACGATGTCGGGTTTTGATTGGTAGAGCGAAGTATTCGAAGGTTCGTCGGCCGCGTGTGCAGTCGGTGGATGTTGTTGGGTGGTCGTCGCACCCAAGAAGAAGGAGACAGAAAGAGAAGAAGTGATGGAAAGAAATTGTTTTCGGCTGGAGATAATAGTATCATGATTATTATTTTGCGATGATGATGAAAGTGATGGTAAGAAGCGGGACGGAACGAGGTGAGAAGGCGGATGAACCAATGTATCGGCAACATGGTTGTCGTTATTTCTTGCTGCCCTTATTGGTGATTTTTTACCGGCAGCAAATGCCAAGGCATGGCATGAGAATATTATGCTTCCGCTGCCAGATCCGATGATTGTGAGGAAGAATGGGATAGGATTCATAATCATAATGAAGTAGATGATTGTTTGGCTGGGACATACACCATACACTATTCCCTGCCCCGTTCATGATGATAAGGTAACGATTCCAACACGACTCAGAAAGGTTTAGCGATTGTCACGTAGCTTATCGCTAATGAACCGCCGAGAGCACAGCACGGTAGGTATGGTATCGTACGCACGATACGGCAGCAGGTGCAATGTGCAACTTGGTGAAAGAGACGCGGCCGCGGCGGGCAGAGGGATGGACCAAGACGTCCGCCTCTCTTGACCGATATCCCTACCAATAGAAACTCGCAAGAGCACCAAAGTAGAGTAGGTAGTCCGCTAGGATTCCGACGGAAGCTTTACTGGCGCAGATGATGAAACAGCAGCAGCAGCAGCAGCAGCAAGGGGCCGTTGTCGCTGGTAGTGCAAGCGGTAGCGCTGTCCCCTCCTCCTCCCTTGCTGCCGTGGCCATGGCTGCGGCCCCGCCGTCCACTCCTCTGCAGCTGCAGCGTCAGCAGCAACAACCTCAGCCGACAGACCCCGTTGAGCTGCCGCCATCCTCGTCACCATCTTCCGCCGCCGCAACGCAAATCTTACAACCCCGATTCGAAGATCTAACCATAGACGATGATATGCCCATCTTACCGCGTCTTCAACGCTACGTGCAATCCTCCATCGCATTGCAACGACTCGTGCACGTGCGCATGCTAGGCGAGGTGGCATTGGAACTGGGGCAGCAACTGACCGCGACGGAACTAGTCCCGCTATTGCCGCCGTTGGTCAAAGATGGAGAGAGTATCATTCGACAAAGACTGTGTCATGAGATTAAGATACTGTGTCTCGTTCTCATGGGATTGACGAAGATGAAGGAGCCGCCCATTCCTCATCATCCCACGGATACTAGTGCCAACAGGAAGAAGGGGGGGTGGAAGCAACAACCAACACTGCCTCAAATACCCAAACCAACTAAATCATCCAAATATTACAAGGTCATGGTGCATCATCTATTTCCACATTTAAACACACTCATCTCTGATCCAGACAATGAAGTGAGACGTGCGGCCAGTGAAAATATTGTCAAGCTGGCATTGAGAATTGATAAGGACGACGTGGTGACATTGGCATTGAGCATACCACTGCGACTGGTCAAGGAGGGACAGGCGCGTGCATCTGCGGCGGCATTGACCAATCCTGCGGGTCCGGGCGGTGGCGGTCCAAGCAATGACAGTAATTCGAGTGCCGGCAACAACAACAATAACAAAGCAACCAGCGGCAGCAACCACAATACCAACACCATCAATCCACGCACCACCGCCGAGGAACTGCTAATCACTGCATCCAACCTCCTTGCGGATTTATCCTCCTTTTTGCCCCCACCGCGATTACCACCCGAAATCACCACGCGATATCTCTCTCCCACCGTACTAACCCTGGCCGACGATCCCAATTTTCGCGTGAGACGGGCGGCGGTACAGGCACTGCCACGAATGCTGGGAAGCGCGACGCTCGACGACGTGAAGCGTCGACTGCTGCCCAAGTTCGTGGCATTGAGTGCCGACGAAATGTATCGTGTTCGAAAGGCAAGCGGAGAATGTTTGGTCGATGTCAGTCGCACGTTGGTCATGTTGCCGTGGCGACTGCACTTTAGGGATGTTTGGATAGAGGAGAAGGAGGCGGAGAAGAGGAAGACGAAGAAGAACGAGGATCATCCGGGGAATGACGTCACCTTGGATGGGGAGGAGGAGCATCCGACGCGTAAATTCTACAAACGCCGTACCGAAGAACAGATTCACGAATTGCTCATTACCATACAGGAATGTCATGAGATACGACGTCGTACCCTTTGCGTCATTGCCAAACGATTGTTGGAAGATACCAATAAATTCATCAGATATGGAATGATGCAGTTTTTGGGACCATTGATTGCAAGTTTTTACCCGTTGGATCGGGGAAGTATGATTGGTAGTATGGGTGGAATGCTCTACGATATTCACCATAGTGCTATGGAGAGTACGGGCGGCGGAGGTAGTGGCAGTAAGAGTGTCAGTGTGGGCACATTGGGAATCGGCGTCGAAAGTGTGGACATTGCCAAGGACTCTACGGGCTTGGAGCGTATCACCTCTGTCGCGGGTGTGGGCGGGGAATGCAACAGTTCCATTGATGACTTATTATCTTACAATCACTCTCTCCATGGAATTGAATTAATATTACACGGAGAATCTTCTCTGAGTCACGCTGTATTGGGATATGGGGGGGGTTGCAATGTCAACAAGGATCCGTTTGGGATAATGGGACCACAATTCTTCCCTCATGCCAATGGCATGGTAGGACGATCGTCGGCATTGGATGATGACGATACTGATTCGTTTTTGTTGAAAGCGTGCATGAAAGCCTACAATCAAGGTCAAGTTGTTGCTGCGGGTGAACAACAAAATGTGGATACGAGTGGATCCTCCGCCCAGTCGATTCCTCCTCAGTCGTCGTCATATTCATCATCATCATCCCAATTGCCGAGGTCATTGTTACCCAAATTTCTCCTAGAGTCGCGCTCGGATGCATTAGCACTCAGCCGTATAATTTGGCATCGCACAGGTCGGGTACCCACGGAGAGTAGCTCATCCTCCACATTTCTTCCCTACCCGGCACTCATGTCTGGTCGACCCGATCCAGAAGATTTAAAAGTGATCGCAAGTACGATTCTCGACCCCTACATTGCCATGGCATCGTGTCACACGGGGGAGGAATCGACCGATGCCGAAATGAGGGTGTATTGCGCGTATAGTTTGCCGGCAGTGATTTTATTATTCGGCGGTAGTAACTGGGAGAAGAATGGATTAAAGCGTTGTTTCTTAGATTTACTCGGGATGAAGAGTGGCGTTGAGGAGAAGGAAGATCCAACCACTAGTGGAGGTGCAGATGCTGTGGCCCTAAATGTCAGCAAAGCTCTCGGGCCACCTTTGCCAGTGAAGCGATGTTTAGCATCCAGCGTCCATGCGCTGGCTCACATGCTTGGCCCAGAAATTATTTCGCATGATATTGCATTCCTTACTGCATTTGAAAAGTCTTTTCTACGCGATCCTGACGAAGCCATACGACTCAACATACTGAAAAATCTGGCATCCTTTCTGGGAGCACTGCCTGCGGGCGGTGATGGTGTAGGACATCGAGATGCTTACCTCCCTATGCTGCATTCGATAATAATGGGGGATGATGTATTGGGTGCAACGAAACGACGGAGTGCGAGCAATCCGGGGGTATTGAATTGGAGACAACGCGACGCCGTGGCAAAGGTGTTGCCGGATGTAATTGTCTTGTTCGATGCACATTTGAATCACGAGTATCTGTGGCCTATGTTAAAGACGCTGTTGACAGACTCGGTCAGTGCCGTGAGGGAGAATGCGGGTTGGTCCGTCCCAATATTGCTACGAAAGTACATGTCAAATCAAGACAATGGCCCCGAATGGGTATTCGAGGTAACGAATTGGCTGCGAGAAACATTTCTAGATGTGGGCTCGAGGGGTAGCGTGTCTGTGAAAAAGTCTTCTCGAGGGAATTCTTCTGCACGTCGACTTAAGAAACAAATAACTTTGTCGGAAGGAGCATTCAGTAGGCGACAGGGATACTGTCGAATTTTGGCTAATATTGCATTAGCCATGAGAATGGGTGAAGGAGAAGATGAAAACGGAATCAATCTCAGCCTTGCTAGTACTAGTCACAATACAAACGGACAAGGACTGCCGTCCATCCCTATCGATCCATTTGAAAGAATGCCACTGCACGAAAGAGACCGATTCCGATTGATTCTAATACGCGATTTACTCCCCCCTGCGTTGGATATGGCATTAGATTGCGTGGCCAATGTTCGACTGACTTTGACAAAATGCCTCAAATTGTTGCCATCCGATGTTCGGAAGGAAAGTCACGTGGAAGAAGTATTAAATACATTAGAGGAAGAGTTGATGACATGGGATGTGGGCGATATGATGCCAACTCAGGTCGAGTATCATTTCGATCAACCGTAAGCGTTCATTGGGAAAAGGGATGATTAACATCCTAACGCAGTTTCCTTTACATCTAAATAATGCATTGACCCTTCTTGCTCCCGACTGGCTCATGCCGTGCGTTTGTTGTGTTATCCCCCATCCAATACAAGTAGGAGTCGAGTCATGAGCTGCTGCCCTGCTGCTGCTGGCTGCATCGGCTTGACACAATATCCAATATCACCATGGCTGCCACAACCACAACTGGAGCGGGAGACAACCTCCGCTCGCTCATTTTCAAAGTCGAAGATGATAAAGCCTCACTATGCGTTCTTGACCAGCTTCTCCTCCCACATGAAACGAAGTATATCCCGGTCAACAACGTTGAAGATGCGTGGGATTCGGTGAGCCGGAACCATTCAAATTCTTGATGATCTGTCTCCCAACTCTAACAATATTCCGGCAATGAAAAAATTCTCTTTGGAATGTGTTTATCCCAGATCCGCTCCATGCGCATTCGTGGTGCTCCACTGATTGCCATCGTGGCAGTCCTCGGATTGGCCGTCGACCTAACCTCTAACCCAGCGACGATTCGTGAGCTTGAAGCGGCAACTGCTGTCGACCATGTCAAGACTTACATCCACGAAAAGATGAAATATCTTACGACATCGCGACCCACGGCGGTCAATCTCTTCAATGCCATGGAGGAACTGAAGCAAATAATTGCAAAAACTGTGCAACCTTCTTCCTCATCCACATCTCATTACTCACCAATTGTCAATTCCATTGTGACACATGCACAATTCATGCTTGAACGAGATGTTTCTGACAACAAGGCCATTGGCGCCCACGGTGCCGATGATTTACTATCTCGTTACCCACATCCCGATGGTGTGCGATTGGTTACTATTTGTAATACCGGATCCTTGGCCACGGCTGGGTGGGGCACTGCCTTGGGCGTTGCACGCGAACTCCACCGCAGGCACAAACTACGCAGTATTGCCGCCCTAGAAACCCGTCCATACAACCAAGGATCGCGTTTGACGGCCTATGAGATACATGCTGAAAAAATGAATGGTATGCTCCTTTGTGATTCCATGGCCGCATCCTACCTCAAATCGAAGGGTGCCGACGCGTGCGTTGTGGGTGCCGATCGCGTGTGTGCCAACGGTGACACGGCCAACAAAATTGGTACCTTTGCTTTGGCTATCATTGCCAAAGAGATGGGAGTGGAATTCTTCGTGGCTAGTCCGTTTACTACACTTGATATTGGGCTGGAAAGTGGAGACCAAATCGAAATTGAAGAGCGACCACCAGGAGAAATGTTAGAGAGTAGTGGCGCACCACGGGATATGCCCTGCTGGAATCCATCGTTTGATGTAACACCCGCAAAGTACATAACAGGGATTATTACCGAGAAGGGCGTATTGAAAAAGTCGGCAGATGGAAAATTGGATGTAGTAGGATTTGTGAAGAAGCATTCTCAGGTGCCAAACCCTGTTTCTTTGTGGCCGCCTTTCGGTCTAAGGAATAGCAAGGAAGTGATAGAAGCGGGTTTTGGCGACGACTCTTAGGATGAGAACACTTCTGTGAATGTATGGGGAAAGCGCAAGACCAAGAGGAGTGCAAGCCGACCAACCAAGAAGGAGAAGTCACATTCTCTAAAGAATAATGACTAGATTACAGGCTATTACAACCCCGCTACGACCACTTTCCACCATGAAGTTGCTCTAGTTTGTTCTTGACATCTATTACATTTCCACATGGTGACACTCCAGAATTTCTTTGATTATGTATTTTCCCTGTGACAGTCCTGAATACTAATGCAACCGACATTTTGTTTTTATCATTGTAATTCAACACCCCATGTTTCCATTTCCGTTTATAATCAGCACCTGGAACTTTTGTTGGTTTCTCATCATCAGGATGAAGGAAAAGTAATGTATTTCTGGTTAATTTCACATCATTCCGAGGATAGTCAACTTCTTCCCAATTTTGATTATCCTTCAATTGGTATTGGTGAAAGTTAAGTTCTCTTTCACCACTAAGTGTGAAAATGCATGTTGGTGTATTCTCTTTCTGGCTATTGCTCGAAACTCGAAATGTGCCATCATTCGAATACAAATTGTCACAGTGCAACGAAAGCATTTTGTTCGCCGATATATCAGTCTTGTGAAAATAAAACAGCACTGTGCAATGATTTGGCTTCTCTATGACCACATTTTTCATTAGATTCCTGTCGTTTTCAGCCATGCTCTTTAAGTTGTTGTAAACCTCAAGACCAATTGCTCTCATCTCATCAGTCATCTCCCTTGTGTTTGTTGATCCAGCTGTAGCCGCCCCACTACCATTTCCATAGCAAAAAAGAAATTGTTCATTATTGTCCACCCACTCTGCAAAGTATTGTCGTAACACTGCAGGTCTTGTCATATTGCAATATTCCCCTCCATATATTTTATCGTTGGTGACCAATATTCCATCATTTGAATTTAATTCACTTCTTATCAACCTGTCAGCTACAGTGTCTGCAATTGTTAGAAGATCATCCGACAGAAATTGAGGTATCAGAAATGATGATTGATTGTGTAGAATTTTTGGTTGGAATGAAGTCATTTGTGATTCGTTTACCGCTTCCAGTTTTCTTCTTCCCTCCGTCTCACTCTTATTCTCCAATACCTCCATGTATTTCCGACAATATTTCCCAGCACTGCAGCAACATCTTGTTCGGTCTTCCTCTCTTTCAACTGTCCATTTGTAATCCATGGTAAGCTCGGTGTTCTTGTTAATTCTCCTCAAAGCAAAAATAAAAACCCTATCTTTTCCATCAACCGTTCTAACAAGCGGCACACAGTTTGGACGGCAAGAATGATTGATGAATTTTGCATCATTTTGTGTTGTGATATTTCCATCAATAGTGCTATTTCCCACTTTCATATAATATTCTCCATTGCCAGCATTCTTTTTTAATGTTCGCTCCGGCACTTTCCTTCCAAAATATTCAATGACAAAATCACCCTTAGCACAATCCTCATCTAATATGAGACAAGTCCCTTTTCCATGTTTTTCTTTTGTGACTACTCTCTTGAATTGTTTATTAATCATTCTCTTGTAAGGGCAATTATTTTTTCTTCGACACAATTCCAAACATTCTTCCCCTTCACCCATACTAGTACATGGTTCCATCTTTATCTGCATAGTTGTTGTTTTTTTCTTTTTTTGATGAGATCGAGGTTGTAAGAGGTCTTTTCTAATTTCCGGCATGAATCGTTCAATAATCTTCTCCTTTGCCTTTTGCGATTTTTTATGGAAGACTAAATTTGAATGAATATTGGGGTACCTTTTTTCACTTAGTCTTTCTGCTTCCAACAGAACAACATTATTACTAATTTGACGACCACCACTGTAGTAATTAATCTTGATAAATTTTAATAATTCCTCTTTTATGTCATCAAGACATGTTCTCTTCTTCTTTCTAGGTTTATTTGAATGAGTGATTGTCATGATGCATGTGTGTTAGTAATGATAATGGCTAGGCGCGCGGTGGTGTCGGAGGAAGTTGTGGAAGTGGCCGGCGGCTATCAACAAACAATAGAGCTAATTTCCACGCGTACTGGAAGTTGATTTGTTTTCACCCCCATATAATAAAAAGGCGGGAACCACATCATGGACGGGTACAATGTCTTCACTTCAACATCTTGCTTGACTATCTAAATATGCTAGGTAGTTCCTAAGTACAGTAAAAGCTAATCTCTCGAAACAAGTGCCACGTGTAGAGAATATTTGCGTGCACCACAACCGTCCATCATCCACGCAGGTGGTGGCTACATGCACCGCACGCCCTGCCTGATGAGATGCTCTACTATTCTTCCGTCACTACAATATTATTATTCATATCGATCTTGAGCAAAGCAACACCTCGGCATCATGCGAATCTCCACAGCGTCAATAGCAGCCCTTGTCGCGTCCGTGGCCATGACGGCATCCATATCATCGGCCTTCACTCCCGCTCGTTTCAACGGCATTTCCATCCAATCCAGCAGCGTCGTCGTCATTCATCAACGTCGTCATCGTTCCAGAAGCAATCTCTGCTCGTCGATCGCCGACCAATCCTCCTCCTCCTCCTCCTTACCAATCTCGGAACTCTACAAACGCCGTCCTCGTCCGGAATACATCCCCGGCCACATTCCCGACCCCGACTACGTTCGCATCTTCGACACCACATTGCGCGACGGAGAGCAGTCGCCCGGGGCCACGCTCACCAGTTCCGAAAAACTCGAAATCGCGCGCAATCTCGCCAAGCTCGGCGTGGACATCATCGAGGCCGGATTTCCAATTGCCAGTCCCGATGATTTCAATGCCGTAAAGCAAATTGCCGATGTTGTCGGCAATGAGGTATTTGAGGATGGGTATGTCCCGGTGATTGCCGGATTGAGCCGTGCCAACGAAAAAGATATTTCGCGGGCTTGGGATGCGGTCAAATCGGCCAAACGGCCACGGATACATACCTTTATCGCCACGAGCGACATACACATGACGCGAAAGTTGAATAAGACACCCGAGGAGGTGATCGAGATAGCCGTCAAGGCCGTGGAATATGCTCGTAGTTTGGGATGTACCGATATTGAGTTCAGTCCCGAGGATGCGGGACGGTCTAATCCAGAATTTCTATACAGGATTTTAGGCAAGGTCATCGAGGCGGGTGCGACCACATTGAATATTCCCGATACGACTGGATGGAACATGCCTTGGGAATTCGGAAACTTGATTCGATTGCTTCGTGAGAATGTCCCGGGAGCAGATAAGGTGGTATTCAGCACCCATTGTCAAAATGATTTGGGATTGGCCACGGCCAATAGTTTGGCGGGGGCATTGAATGGAGCGCGACAATTGGAGTGCACGATTAATGGTATTGGTGAACGTGCTGGGAATGCTAGTTTGGAAGAGGTGGTGATGAGCTTGGCACTCAAAGGACAGGATCAATTCAAGAACGACGGTAGCAATCCTGGATCGGGCAAACTCTACACGGCGATTAATCCTGTTTACATCACCCCGACATCGAAGATGGTGGCGGAATACACTGGTATGAAGTGCCAACCACACAAGGCGATTGTGGGTGCCAATGCCTTCCAACACGAGAGTGGGATACATCAAGATGGAATGATCAAGGACAAATCGACCTATGAGATTATGACACCCGAATCGATTGGACTTATGCGAGGTGATTCCCAATCTGGTGCCGGGATTGTTTTGGGAAAGCATTCGGGTCGGAATGCCGTCGGGACGCGTTTGCGTGAATTGGGATATGATTTGGATGTGGATAAATTGAATGCGGTCTTTGCTAGATTTAAAGAGGTGGCAGAGAAGAAAAAGGGGGGGCTGGATGATGATGACTTGGAGAGTTTGGTCAGTGATCAGGCGGGATATGTGAATGAATTATGGAGAGTTACAGGGTTGCAGGCTACCACCGGCTTGTCGGGTATTCCCACTGCCACGGTGAAGATGATGGGACCGGATGGTGTCGAGCGATACATTAGTGCAACGGGGACCGGTCCGGTAGATGCTGTGTATAAGGCGATTGATCAGATTATGGGTGTGTCGGTGATTTTGGAGAGTTATTCAATGAATTCGGTGAATGAAGGTATTGAGGTAAGTAATGCTTCATCAATTTCGACACTTTGCACTTCCGCACCCTACCTACCATCGACCCAACGAAACATTACCACTAATTCTTGTATCAGGCTCTTGCGAGCACCCGTGTCGTCATTGTACCCACCATCAACGGTCCCAATGATTCGGCTGTTATGGACGCTCAGACGAGTCAGCTACGCGAAAAGAAATTTTCCGGATCAGGCTCCGACACGGACATCATAACCTCCTCGGCACGTGCCTACGTCTCGGCATTGAATAAGCTTTTGACATGGAAGATGCGACGAATGACATCGAACGAGAGCAGTGCGGATACGACGGGCACGAGTGGAGCAGTTGCTGTAGAGGGTGAGGCACCTGCAGTTATTGTCTAATCTAAGATGATGTACTGATCAATAAAAAGAACTATTTCATGCTGCAATTAGGGAAATTTCGTGGGAGATGAAATACTAGTTAGATTTCGAGGTGTCGATGCCGACAGGTCTCAGCTGCCAGTGTTAGACTCATTCATAATGATAGAAAGAATTATCTCTCATAATCATTCGTTCTCGAGATCCCTTTTTCCTTTAGGAAAATGTCTTGCTACTCCCCCAGAAACGAATCCTCTACACCGTCACTCTCGTTGTCATCACTATCATCCTCGTCATCGTAATAATCGTCTTCATCCATCTCCTCCAAACTCATCATACTCCAAATGTGAAACGTACGAGTCGGATTCCATGAAATAGTCATCACTCGAAAAAGAATTCGTCTTATTCTCCTCTTCCTCCTCATACTAAGCGAGATAATTCTCAGAGTCGATGCGCACTTTGGAATGATCACAGCTGATCCACAAGTAGTCTGGATTTCCGATCTCATGGCGCCGTGGGTATCACTACTCAGGATGTAATACTGTTCTCAAAACTTCGATTTCCAGGGACAGGTTCTAACAATGAGGAAGCTTCCTTCAAGTTGCTGTAATGACACAGTCGACATCCAATCGAGTTGCAGTGCATTTATAATTTGTCATAATAAATTGATGAAAAAAGCCGAAGTAAACCGCAAATAGCTTGCCTCCATTTCCTTGCTGTTAACATATTCAAGCGAATCAATATGGGTACTTTAGAACTACACGAAACCAAAAGTAGGTTCAACATGTGTTCTAAAGCAAGGTCCTGTTGGGACGATCAAAATAAGACTGACCCAATAGAACGGACAATCTTACCACCTCCTTCAGGTAGTGACAGCGGGGGCCGGCAAACAACAGCGCCGTCCTTGAAAGCCCTTGATACTGTCCTGGGGCAACCCTTCTGTTTGTCTGCAATGAAGAGCCTTGTTTCAACAGCCACCAGTTACGAAGAGTTGCATTCATCATAAACATGCTGCTTTTGAAAAGATTAGCAGTAGTGCCATAAAATGAAAACTGAAAACACTTGCCAAATGCTGTGTGTGCTGCATTGGCCTGGAAAGCATGCTGAGTTTTTGGAACTGTCCCTTTTGCTGTTGAAGGTGGGAAGAAAAATCAGTCACTAAGGATAGCAGTCCTCCTTCTCTCCTAATGCAAAGTATAACTCATCAGTATGTTCTTCTCACCCATTCCTCCCAAACCACATTGCAAATCTTTTTGAGTGTCTCTTTTCAATCCACAATCCCAACATGAACATTATGTCCACATTTATCTAACTCACAGTTTAGTGCCATTGAGTATGTGGCATTTGTTGACAGATCCCCAAACACATCCTCCTCTGCATGTCCTGAAGTAGGCTGTCAGTGAACACTATCAAATTCTTCCTCAGTTTACAATATGGTGCGAGTATTGATTCTATGTCTTTATTGGACAAGCTGGAATTCTTTGCATTTGCCTTGCAAACAATGAGTACAAGATCCTTGGCCTTGTGTGGTGTCATCTTTCATCTTTCTATGTAATGATGCCTGATCACTTGGCTTCTTTTATCTGTCAATGATGCACTTGCTGTATTGTTATCTGCATCATGAGTGATAGATTTCTTTGCCATTGTCTTCTTGTTGATTACTGTAAGGGGAAATACCATATCACTTACTTCCAGGAATGACTCCATTCCAGTCTGGGTCATTGTTGTCCATTTTGCATACAAATGCTACTTTCATCTCACAGCCTTTGGTCAGATATTGATATGCCATCACCACAAATGAGGGATCTTCCCTGCTCCAACAAATGAAGTGGAGCATATCATACTTCACCTTAATGCTCAGCCCCCTCAAGTTTGCTTTCTCCTTGGTATGCAAGAGTAATACATCCCAGCTCCAGAATGTCTGGTCTTATGATAACCACAACTTCTCTACTTCATTCATAGTGTGCAGGGTAAGATGATGGTTGCCAGTAAAATCACTCTTTGGTTATTTGCTTGGACTTTGTAATTTTTTCTCCCTTTCCTCATCATTGGACCTTGGACCCCTTTCTCTCCTTCTTGTATGCCACAATGTCCTTGTCAGGCACTCCTGCAGCAGGCTCCTTTTTCAAGAATTTCTTGGATGTGTATGATCTGCCTCAATGAAGAGCATCGTCAATCATCAACAGCATCCAAATGACCCTGGCTTCTCTTGTTTTCATGGCACAATTTATTGTCTGCATCTTGGCTGTCATCATTTTCTGGGACTCACATGAACCTTCAGGAACATTGACAGCATCAGAAAAATCACCATCTGTGACAGAAATATCCTCTGGGTCATTTGCAAGAGTTGGATCAATGAGTGTGTCTGTGTCATTTGTTATGGTTGGAATGACTGGACTGGTTCCTCATTGGCATGTTTCTGTTTGGTATGAGTGTCTCGTTCATCACTGGTAGGGTGATTGTTGTCACTGCTAAACAGTGACTAACGATAGTAGAAGTAATAAATTGGTGCTAGAACAATTAATGAGTCTACGTGCTATCGATAGTTGCTTGCGCCGATGCTGTTGATGTCAAAGACATTTGTTCTTTGACTGTCAGCATTGGCACAAAACACAGAGACGCTCAGCGCGCCAGAACTTGTTCAATGCGCGCAGGCGTGCCGCCAAATTGGCCGGCTGACGAGCTGTAGCCCATCTAGGGCCAGACTCCTTATATTGGGCGGAGTCCAGACGTGTGGTCTGTGGCCGGGCCAACTGAGAGGTCTGACAGTCACTGCCATGGGTGGAACTGTTTATAAGGGGGAGAGGTGTATAAGGGGGAGGGGTGGATTGATGAGTGTGTCTGTGTCATTCAACATGGGAGCAGTGGCTGGTCCCTAATTGGTAGGTTTGTGCCAGTTGTGGGTGGAAATGTTTCCCGCTGTAACTTGGAGGAGGGTGATCTTGATCTGGTAGTATCAGTGGCAGGCAAATCAGCCACGTGATGATTTTGGCAAGAATTGGTAGTTGAGCCCAAAAACAAGGCAGCTGCTGTGCGAGCCTTCTTCTTCCACACTGGCGTGGTGTGATGAAAACCTTGGTAATAGATATGATAACAGAGTAGAAGACTAGAAGTGGAAATGATGATGGTTCAATAAGATGGACTGTTGAATCAGTGTGGTACTGTGAGAGACAGAACAATGTGAAATCAGCATGGTACTGTAATAGACAATTGTAAAAAAATGTGGTATTTAATAACAGTTATGCTATTAGTTTTACAATTATTGCTTTGACAGTTGATTGTGTTGTAGTAGCAATCAAAATGCTGGCAAAAACAATGAATTGCTAAGCCAACTTTGCTAATGTTTGCATAGCAATTCATCTTTTCTGAAAAAAAATTGCAGAAAGAAAACAGGAAAGGTTTTGTGAGGCATGCTAGATGTTTGCTCTTGCTAGAATGCCTCAATGCAAGAAATTTTCACATGCTTGGAGACATTTAGTTCAAAACCTCAAAGTTTGCTCATGCTACAAATTCAATAAGGATGAAAGGTACTCACAAATGACTTTTGTTCATGCTGAGACACAGGTAGCAAGTTGGATCAAGCAAGGAATTTGCTCCTGCCAGCAAGCCAATTTGCTCATGTAGTAAATTGATGAGTTGAGCCTCCTGAAGTCTGATATTTAAGTACAGTATTTTCCTTTTACAATATTTTGTCCAGAAGCAGAGAACTGATATGTACGGTGAATCTGACTTTGCTGATTTGTTGTAATGTTGTTACAGTACTTGTGGGGGTTGCTAATACAACGTATGTGATATATTGGAATATCAAGTTTCATAATAGCCATTGCTGTAGGATTGTCCAACTTAATAACCTTTGTGGGAACCTTGTTGTTGGTAGGGGAGAAATGTTATATCTTGATAGAACAGTCATTGTAGATTTGAAAATCTGATCAATATGGTGATACAGATGGAGGACTTGGAGTCAATAATAAGCATTGTAGTAAAAATGTTCATAAATTTCTCTATGGGCTGTAGAGGGGAGAGGGCTGCCGCAAGGATGTAATTGCTTGCTTCTTTATGTTTAGGCATTTGCAGTTTGCAGCGGCCCTATTTAGCAAAAATTGCTACTCCTCCATGATAGACTCCTCCTCCTCCGTGTCATCAATATTACCTTCATCTGTCTCGTCCGCAGATTACTCATAACCATCATATAACTCATCATCATTAAAATCATCACAGTCATTAAAATCATCAACAAAAGGATCAAACTCATGATCTTGCTTCTTCACATAATAAGCAACATCTTCCACCAAATCACTTGGGACTAGTGCTGACAGAACAATTGGAATTATCACAGTTGCTCTACAATTATTTCTGACCTCGGATTTCATGGCCCTGTTTTTGTTACAGTCTGTAGGGTATTTTTGTCAATCTTTCATTTCCAGAGAGCAAGTTCCAACAATAAGGCAGCATCCTTTAATTAATCGTAGTCATCCCATCTGAAATTAATCAAATCACAGTAGCACTCGAACTTGGAATATTGAATTGACAGAAACCGCTTGAGCATATCATGAATATTGCTCTTCCATTTTGTTGCTGTTAGCCTATTCAAGCACTCCGGAATAGAACTCTGAGTCAGAAATGAGTACACTTGATGCCAACTATCCTTTTGCCCACATTCATACCATTCAGAAAGTGACAATTCAGTCACCAAGTCTTCAATTTCTGCACTGAACCCAACAACTAGTCTTGGGCAGCCCCAGAATGCCCCATTTCTAACATGCTTGAGGGAGTTTGGAATGTTGATATGCTCTAATGATTTGCATCCACGGAATGCAGTATCCAATTTATTCCAGACCCTCAGCCAGTTTCACTTCCATCAATTGTGAGCATGAGCAGAATGCATCCTGACCATTTTCTTTGATGGATGATGGCACTGTCACTCTCTTCAGTGAGTAACAGTTCTGGAACGTGCCTTCCATAATGTTCTCTAGCCCCTCACAAAGCTCTATTACTACCAGGTTTGTGCAATCTCTGAAAGCATTCTTGCCAATCGATTTGATAGAGGAAGGGATATCAAGACGCTCTAGGGAACAACAACCCTTGAATTCACTGATCATAATACATTCCAAGCCATCAGGCAGCTCAACTTTCTTTGATTTTGAGCAAAATCGAAAAGCGCTGCCACAAATGGTTTTAACACAAGTGGTTGGCCGGATAAAAATGATGAAGTCCCAATGATTTCCAGCATTCCTCAATTTATTACAATTAATGAATGTGTGTCTTCCAATTTCTCTCACAGTGGAAGGGATATTAATACTCTCAAGAGATTGGCAATTATACATGCAAATTTCTGAATTTGTTTCAGGCCCATGCTAAGTTCCACTGTCACCAATTTTGAGCAATTTGTGAATGCATATTCTCCAATTGTTTTGATGGTTGAGGGTATCAAATCCCAACTTAGTGATTTGCAGTTCTTGAATGCCTCATTCCCAATGCTTTTCAGCAGTCCATCACAAAATTCCACCTCTGTCAACAAGTTGCAGTCCCGGAATTTTCCTTGTGCAATGACTGCCACAGAAGATGGGATGCGGAGATAAGCAATTTTTCTCCATAGTTTGCCTTTGGCAGACTCACTCTCTGGAGGACCACCACCAGAATAGAAAAATTCCACTTGTTTGCTCGTCATGAATTGCATAAACCCAGAATGGAAGGCTATTGTCTGTGGCTTGCTTTTTTTGCTTTTGATAAGCCTGGTGGGGCTGCGCCGCGCCAGTGGCCGGCAAGACAATATCAGATGACACGAGAAAAGATCTAAGACTACCAAAATATGTATGTAGCTCCGGGTCAATCGAGCTTTATTTACTCGACCCTTTGCAAGCTGTTTTTGTTGAGAGAAATTTGGTGGAGTTATGTATTCATCTTGTTCGTCTCGCTTTGCGAGCTTACACGGTACAATTTCCATATATACCCTACATCAACGATTGCTTTAAAAATAAAATCTTGCTTTGTTTTTTGCATCTGTGATAGGTTGCAGCACAACTTTCAACAGGGACGGATGGATGGACGGACGGACGGACGGACGGACACATCATCTTTATGTTACCTACAAGCTAAAAACTAGTTTTCAGGCTAGGGATTTTTTGGCACAGGTTGCAGGCCAGAGACTTTGCATCTGTACCACATGCGATAGACCGTTTCCAAAGCTGAAAATTGTCGATGTTGTTCACGTGTGAGTTGACAAGACACAGGCAAAAGAATTCATTCATTCGGTTGGGTATTCATTGCGTATCGAATGATCTATGACGGCGGCCATGATTTTTCGATAATTTTGTTTACACAATCTGATTTACACAAATTTGTCCGTGGGGAGACGTTAGAATTTTTTTTGCCCCACATTGTCCCCACGCTAGGATTGTGTAAATGTGTTAAC
>JALLBB010000097.1:0-24282 GCA_036939735.1 Discostella stelligera | reverse complement strand
ATCTCAACACCGCCAATTTCACACAAGATTTTGGACGACGGCCAGAAAATCTTACCACAAAATCTTATCGAAAGTAAAAAAAAATAGTGTTGAGAGGATGGGCCTGAAAGGGTGGGGCTGTCCCCATTATTGTACTCACATCTTTCCAACAATTTGCCAAATTTTCTACTTTTTTCTGATGTTTTGGTACCAATGTACGCAATCTGATAGATTTTTTCTCCGACTGGTACCTCTTAGTAGCTCTTAGTATGAGTCTAAACCAGTTTGGGCATCAATTATTTTGACAAATTACATATTTTTAGGTCAACTTCTGTATCAGGAGGTGATGTCATAGAGCCACATGTGTGGTACTAATTACTGGGCAAGAAAGCGTACTTCATGTACCACTATCATTCATGATGTTGTGTCATGTAACAAAATGGATAATAATAAGATTGTCCATCGTCGTGACATCCGACATCCCATATCTCAAAATACCTATTTGATAGTCGAAGCCATTTGGTAGTCTTTCTATCAAATCGCCAGGTGAACAATTTTACTCTTTGACCATGAAATATTATATGTTACATACTATTATAATTATAACTAATGAGCACAGTGCTTTTGGTTATAACATAATACTAATGATTCTATTGCTGCCGTGCATCTGTTGATGATCTCTATGGCAATGATGTTTGGACTAGTTGTGTATTATTAATAGTAGTAGTATTACTACGACAATATTGCTAATAAATTCCACCTGATATTCCACTCGTGATTTTACGAAGTAACGTATCTACGAGGCCCACAAACACAAAAACACAACTCGATCACCAAGTCTTTTTTGCATCCATCATGGAATGCAACGAGACGATGGCAAAATGAAACCCTTCCTCTTGGTTTCAGAATATTAAATTTGGCGCACTATTAGATAACTATAAACGCGATACTAAAATGAAAAAATTAATTAAAAATATCATGTCTCTACTCCAATATTAATTATTATGTGACACGATTGCCAATTTGGTACCATGCCACTGTGAATTTTTTTCCTCAAGGCCCTCATCATCCCGAAGCTTCTCGATTGCACACGTGATAGTCCATATCACGATCTACATTTCTATGCAAAAATCAACGCAAACGGATGAAAATTGATTGAGCTATGGCTCGGCGAAGTTTGATGATGTGATGATGAGTTTTGAAGCCGGCACTTGCCGAGCCTTTATAATGTCAATTTTTGACTATTTTCTAAATTTAATGCATATTATTGTAGATAATTATACGATTTATAATTGAGAAATATGAGGTGTTAATTGGACATCATCCTGATTTCCAATTATCACTAGTAATGCCATGGTGCTTGCACGATGGCACTTGTCATGGTTGTGTGTAGTGTGGGAGGCGTACCATATTTATCTAGTGGAATTTTTGAGACAAACCCTAGTAAATTGGGTGGAATAAGTTGAGAAATATTCCACTTGGTGTACTACTGTTCTACCAGGCAAAACACCACAAACCATTTCGACAGCTACCTGAGTTGAACGAAAGGAACTGGTATTGTAGTATCCGAAGCCTTCTCCCTCCTCCCACGACAAAGCTAGCAAATATTTCAGAGAAATACCACTCCGGTGGAATATTACGGATAATACTATTGCATGATTTATTGGTAGTCTTGCCCCACAGACAATCCATTTTTATTTTGCAGTCTCAATTTTTGATTGATCATAGGCTGTCATAGGTACATCATTTTCACAATGCTTGGGCTGAGACAGCAATACTATACTTTCCAGACCCGATTGAGTTCCTGGCTAGAATTCGAATATGATACGTCCTCCCCCTATACAAATGATTCAACACAGCAAAACCCCCAGTGTAGATCCTTCGTCCACCGTCATTTCCTAAGAAGTCAGGCCTTTCGTTGTACTCAAGTTCATACTCGGTAATGTCCTCGCCGCCATCACTGGCTGGGACACTGCCGCCGTATGGTGTGGGACAATCCCTTCTAGTTTCTCCATCGGTGAAACATGGTATTAAATGAGCAGGAACCATCGGTCTTTGCCATGATACCTCAATGGTACCTGGACTCAGGCTGTGGGCCTGCAAGAAGCGAGGCATCCCGGGCACTTGCAATGAAGGATTTGCTGAGCTCGGAGTTGACAATTGTGGCACACTGGACCCAGCTGTGTTCATCGCAAACACTCTCACACTGTAGGATTTTGTTTTGGATAAAAGTTGGATAGTGTGGCTGGTGATGGTTCCGGCAACATCAACGTACCCTTTATTTGGTGGATAAGACGTTGACGCAAAAGTTGGCTTTGTGTCCCATTCAATTCGGTACTTCGATATTGAGTCACCGCCGTCTGACAAAGGAGGGTTCCAGCCAATTGTTAACATGGTGTCACTTGTGATTCCTAGTTTTACGTTTGTGGGGGGAGATGGCCTTTGGTGAGGATTCAATGAAGCTGGAGTAGACATCTGACTTATTCCGTAACCTTGGCTATTTTTCGCCTTGACTCTGACATAGTAGCGAGTTCCAGTGATAAGTCCTTCGATATTCTTAAAAAAAGGACTACCGCCAGCCAAGTAGACGAGGCTGGAAGATAGGGAATCTTGGAAATCACTAGTGATGCTCCACTCAATCAAGTATTCCGTAATGGTGTCTCCGCCATTGTCAGAAGGCGAACCAAAAATAACTCGTAACTCAGTTGCAGAGATTACATCTAGAGTCACACCAGTTGGCGCCCCGGGTATAACGATAGGGGCCTTTGACTCGGGGGCATTGCCTGGAAGAGAATATCCTACGCTGTTCCTTGCACTCACCCTTCCGTGATATTGTAGTCCTTTCACCAACCCGCCTAGACTTGGCATAATGAGTGGACCCGTACATGAAGTATAAGTCTTTCCACTGTTTAGCAAGCGGACTGAAACATTAGCCAAGCCTTGATTTTCGAAGGTAGTCAACGAATTGCTGTGAACCCGAAGTGTGTAATCACTTCCTTGTGGATAGGCATCATCCAAGAAAGTAACTTTCCATTGAAAACCATTATTATGATGTGGACCCTCACGATCGACAAACACTCCACTACGGATGGCGATATTTAGATCCTCCAGTTTGCTTTGCATACTGCCGCTCTTAGGAACAGAATCAATCGGACAAAGATCTTCGTCATACTGACAATGAATTCTGGACGAATGAGGACTGCCTCGTCCACCGTAATGCCGAGTAGTAGATACCTGGATGCCGAATTGTCCAACAAACGCCTCAGTCAAAAAAGCGCCAGTGCCCGATACTGATTCGACTTCGTAATATTTATATCGGGTATTCTGACCAGAAAATCGAAGCCTATCCCCTGGAAACAAAACGTCTTCAATGTCGATAGGTGGAATTGTTGAAATAGCGTTGCCATCAGAAGTTGAGAAGTTTGCAAGCAGCTCCTCCGAAATCCCGATTTCTTCGCTTGACAGAGAGACAGCATCATAAGGAATTTCCGAAGTCAAACTTCTGAATCCATCAACCTCCAATTCTAGTCTGAAACTCCCTCCATTGATCTCCCCTTCAGAAGAAAAGGTTTCAATTTCCCACTCAGTTAGTCGATTACTTGCAGGGCATTCAAAGTCTTGCACAATTGGGCTGTCAAATGAAGGAGTGGGATCTAGCTCGACCCGATAGAACAAAATTTCAGTACCTCCATTACTTTCAGGAGCATCAAAGTTTATAATCAGGCTATCACTGTATCCACGGTTTTCCTTGAGACTAACATTTTGAGGAATCCCTGGAGACTGAAGAGTTGGAATGATCGATAAAGGAGAGGGCAGAACATGCTTGCCAAAACCGTGCAAGTAGTTCCGTGCCGAAACGACGACAAAATATTCCTTTCCAGTGACAAGTCCAGAGATGGTGTATGTATTTGCTGTAGGGTCTAAGGTGCCAGAGGTGCCATAGTGCGTTGGTAGTTCTCCAGGAGTTGCCGCACTTTCTTTTGTGTTCAGACTATTGAGTGCATTGCTGCCATCAATCACCACTACTCTGGCGTCTTTGGATAACGAATCAACGTAGTTTGCATCCACCAACATTGCATCAACGTTTCCATGATTACCCATGAAGTGAATCTCATAATGATGAACCAAAACACCGTCGGTGCCTATAATAGACTGGTCAACAAGATCATTCTGAACAACGTCTACGGCCCTGACAGTGTTGAGAAGCTCAAGTGACTCCTTTATGTAACCTGCACTAGCGTGGATGGGGATCAGATTAGTCCATTGCGACCCGGACACTTTCAAACGGTAATGTCCAGACAAATGTCCCGTCCCCAAAATCTGTAAATATTGGATTTCCCCGTACCCGCCAGGTCTGCGACCATCTTGATAGGTGGAGACAGTAATTGAGGGAGAACCAACGTCACCATTCTCCAAAACATTTCCTACGAGGATCACTTGATCTCCATCGTTGAAATTCCTGCTAGGATTATTCCCAAACGTAATCGCCCATTGGTACCCATTGGCTATGGACGACCGTGTAACTTTGAGGTCGGTGATTAATACCTTATCTTCATTTTCGTCCCAACCCAAGTTGACTAGCTCTCGTCGCACAAGATCGGCTGGCGCATTCCACGGCAAGTTGGACGTTTCCCTTTTGACAGTTGGAGATGGACTAAAGCTGAGTGTGAATGTCGTTTGCGAGAGAATCGACGTGTAGCGAAGACGCACTATCTGAACCTCAGGGACATTATCATTTGACCACCATTCAACAAAATACCCGTCAATAGGATATCCGCCACTATTACTGGGAGGTAACCACGATATTGTCGCCTCTGTCACGGGCAGGTCACTGTACTGCAATGTTGTCAAAACCGCAGCCATTGGAGAATACGGCGGTCCCGATGGGGTCACCGACACTACATCTGATCCCGTTCCAGCACCGATGGCGTTAACAGCACTCATCTTAATGAAATATGTTGAGCCAGATTTGAGAGGTGGATCTGACGGTGAAAAATCGAATACGAACCAATTGCTTTTGTTCGGAATTTTTTGGAGGATCAACGGAGTGATATGCATTTGATTAGCAGACGAAAAGTCGTCCGCAGTATCGTAGAACACAATAAATTCAGATATCTCTTTTCCTCCATCTCTCTTCGGCCAATCAAATGATACCTGGATACCATCATATCTCAATACGGTTGCCTTCAATGACAACGGTGGAGCCGGAACTTGATCAATCGGTACTTCTGATACTACTCCTGACCAGTTTGCGTTGTCTGCTGAATATCCGGAGAGGTGAATGGATTGCATTGGAACAGAGTTTCTTGCAGCCACCCGTACAAAATAAACTTCCGACTCAAGTAAGCCACAAATTTCGTATTTGTTTGGAGGCGATCCCACTCCAAGGACACAGCTTCCAAACCGAAGGCTTGCGCATGATGCATGCAGGGCATCCTGAGAGTGTATGAAGAGTTGATTGTAATCCCATTGTACAACAAAAGCTGTTAGAGGAACGCCATACACTGGCGAATCAAATCCAACCTCGAGGCACCCTCCAGTGATTACATTTACAATAACGTTTGTTGGGGCCGAAGGGATTGCTCTTGGGGTCCCAGTCCTAGTATCACTGAATTCGCTCCAACCTATGCTGTTCTTTGCTCGCGCTCGGATGAAATACTGCGTGTCTGGAAGGAGTTTATTCGCAAAAATGCAATATTTGCAGTTCATGGTTACAATCTCAACCGCAGCTTCGCGAGGTAGCAAGTGATGTGCAGGTGTAGTGAGAGGTTTCACTTCTCCAACAACACGATGCAATTGCACTGCCCACTCATATCCACCAGTCCAGACCAACAACTCTTGTTCAAACAGATGAACGTTGCCGAGATACAGCGCCTCCATGGTAGCGTCAGCAACAGATGCGATAGCAAAGGATTCTAGAATACCATCATAAGAAGAAGAAACTCGATGCCAATTGTCACGTAACTGTATCAGTTGATTAGCCTTGATTCCTTTGCTGCCAAAGGCGCATGGCGCACAAGAAGTGCTACATTTTACAGTGGATGATCCGATCGCCACATCGACACAAACGCCATCCACTGATTGCGAAGCATAACTCCGATCAACTCCGACAGTAACAATACCAGGAAGTTCTTCCAAAGATTTCCGGACACTGAATGCACTGGCATGGGCATTTATCGCTACGCTCAAGGCCCCATCATATGCAACATTGAAGTATCCACTCAGCGGTTGAATAGGAAAGCCTTTTATGTATGAAATGCGAATAATTTGCGTCGAATAGTCGGGAAAGAAAGGGTAGGAACTGATCGACCCGATGAATTCCGTGCTTGGGCTCAGGTCGATAATCACTTCAGAAATAGGATCACCACAGTAAGGTCGTCCTACGTCTGAGGTTGAGCAGCTTCGCGGCATATCAAAGCTCAGAAATAATGCATTTTTCGACGAGAAGCTGCCTTTAACTACTTCAGTGACTGTTATTGCTGCACCGGACCCAGTTAAATTTGTTGTATCAGGAACTAGTAATGGCACATCGCCTAGCTCCGCGTCCAAAAAAGTGACGGCAAATGATCTACCCTGCTCAGAATCAACGATATCATTTGTACCCACGTCTACATGCCCTACCCCTTTCAGCGATTCAAGTTTTGAACGCAACGTTTGTACATCAACGTTGAATGGAATCAAATCAGTAGTTTCAGACCCAAACTGAAGTGTAAAAAATCCTCCCAGCTCATTGCCTTTGACAATTTCAGTCACGGATATTGTTGCTCCTGCCCCTAGCAGTGAATTCGAAACTTTGAGAATGTCAATGTCACCGAGACCCGCAGAAAAGGTTATTAGCCAGTTGAATCCTTTCTGGCCATCAGGTTGCGACCTTGAAACTTCCACTGGACCAACTTCAGGTATGCTACCTAGTGCATTTTCCATGTCCACCGGGCTGGCATCGTGCATTATTGGGGCAGACGATTCAAGATAGAAACTTCCTCGGATTTCGTTTCCGTCCGTGATGGTATTAGTGTAGCATGCCATCGAAAATGTCACAGGGGGTGGTTGATTACAAATTATAAGAGGCACATCTCCGTCATCATTTCCGTATGTGACGGTGAAAGTCAATCCATTTTCTGAAGTCACCAAGCTTTGAGTGACCTGAGCTTTACTGATTGTCATAGGAAGTGACGATGAAAGAGAGTTTGCGATTTTCATCGATGATGAAGTCACTGGAGCTCCAGGCAGTGTGTGCCCACCGTTGTATCTCGCTACAGCTCGAATAGTTACACTGCCAACGGGTATTCTGCTAACTTCCTGCAACATATTGTCGTGGTATGCTTGAAAAGGTTTGCAACTGTTTCGGTCGACTATGAAGTTTGATTCTAGAAGGGGCAGGTACCCACTTGCATCACTCTCGCCCAGGTGCATGGCATTTCCGTCAAAGTAAATGATGTACCTGAATCCAAAGTACCGTGTCACATATGAAGGGATCGAAGTATCTCCAACAAAGGGCTTGTTTAGTACCATAATTCCTTCCTCAAGGGAGGTAACCCTATAGAAAGTAGAGACGTCGGATTGAGTAGAGAGCTTGATTGTATCACCTTCGGACAGGAGATTTGATAATTCGTCACTAGTTGACGCTGTGAATGAGCTTTCTCCTGTTTGGATGAAGTATATGCTGTCAATGAGAATGCGCCCTCCAGTGTCTGAAATTTCTCCATTGCCAGTTCTATCGACACGGACGGAGTCAACATTCTCCAATCCCTCTAATGCAGACTTCATTTGATCAGCAGTACTATCCCATGGAATGCATTCAGTCGTCCGCTGCTGACCGAAATGCGTCACACTCAGCTGATACTCTCCAGTGAAGAGGGCTATGTCTGCATCAAAAATCACTTCAGCACGAGGCGTATCAGTTCCTATTGCCATAAATTCATTTTCCGTCCAGATATCAAGTGATGCATCGTTGGTATCTGAGACAAATGCTTGGCAAGAGCGTCCACCATGCGAATCCAAACCAGTCAAAGCAAGATCGGACGTCAACTCCATCATATTTCCCCTTACATCGCCACCGACGAACTGTATGCGATATTTGTATCCGTACCCAGAAGAGAAGCTACGATTGCCAGAGCGAGTGACACTTACTGAACCCGTACCAAGACCATTTTCAAGAGCAGCTGCTTCCATGGCTCGCTTAACATCATTTGCTTTTGCATCGAAATTAATGCATGGAGTCATCATTTCTTTATACACAATCGACCCTGAACTGTGTGAATTTATTCTATCAACATATCGAAGTTTAAGAAAGAACGAACCCTCTGTTACTGGCGAGCCTGCAGACCACTTCACAACTTGTATTTCAGGGTGACGCAGAGAAAAGAAATAAGTGACAATATCACCGAATTGCGTGCCTTCAATGCTTATTTCTTGCACCTCCGGAATAGTTATTGCTGAAGTTCGCACAGACTGTATTTCTTGACGAAGAGAGGCGGCAATAACCAATGATTGGACCTCGTTTCGATGGGAGGTGTGTCCCGACGACACCCGCCTCATCTTTTCTGGCTTGTCGCTGGGAATTGAAGTCACAACATCACTTGGGGGACTAACGCCCAAATTAGTTCGCGAATATATCCTGGAAAAATAGGGTAGCCCAGTTGACAGATCTGGAAGCACGGCATGATCGGGATTTACTCCGCCAAAAAAGTTGGGCGCCACAGATGCCGATGCACTTGACGAAAGCTCTGTCAAGTCGACTGACAAGTCTACATTGCCGAGACTCTGGTGAAAACGAATGAACCAAAATAATCCGCTTACTCGATAAATTGCAAGGTTTGCAGAGGGCTCTCCTAACCACTGACCAACAGGATTTCCACCAAATGGCACTTGACTGGCTGAAAAATCTGCGGCGCTACTCCCTTGTGATACACTGTGGATGATAATCTTCTCGCCGCCCAACATGTTGAATGGGGTACAATCTAAATGTGATGCATCAGCCTGCAACCCGTCAATTCCAGGATCACCGATATCTTTCCTTGCCGCCGAAGACGAGTCGAAATACAAGTTATACACATACCCATTCGGCGCCTGCACGGGGTCTTCGCTCCGAGTCACGGTAACGCAATGCTCGGACCCATGGCAGATAGAGCTCAAGGATTTTAATGCATTCTCAACTTGTACCTCTGAGGAATCATATGGGAGGCAACTAGTGTACTCGCCGTTGAAAGACAGCTTAAATGACGATTGCCCAGAACCCCAGACATCGTCGTTATCGTCGTCCATTACTAGCATCCTTTGAATTTCAGACGAATCTGGATGGATGACTAAAATTGGCGGTACAACAAAGAGGTCATAATGCCCATGTACGCCCTGCCGACCTACTTTGTCAAGAACATAGCGGTCTTCCTCCCGATCGATAGTGCCACCACCATCGACTATTGTTTTGACGCTGATATCCCTGTTCATACCGCCCGTAATATCAGATCTGGATAAGCTACAAACACCGTCGCCAAAGGTATTCACTGTAATTTCAGGTGCATTCGTCCAATAAGAGCCTATGAAAAAAACATCGTAGACGAATTCGTCAGCACCTTCTCGGGCAACTGAAACGTCAAACTGAGGAAAGCCGCCGCGAATGAGCTGCAGAGATGTCGTGCCTGTTGTGGTAGCACCGTGGAACTTTTCTGTCAGTACAAGAGTCGCTCCATCATCGGTCGTATAACCAACAGTGTAGACTTTCGAAGGCAGCGATGAGGAACTTGCCCTCAATTTTGCCCCAGCAACAACAGGCCTAACAATGTTCAAACCAAGTAATATTGTATTGCTTTCATCGGTCGTTGAGGCCGAGCTCGTTATCAGCGCGTCTTCAACTCCATAGTCAATACAGCCACCATCAGCACCTACATCCTGAACAGAAAATTTGGGAGCGTTTGATCCCAAGACAGCACTAGGTCCTATTGAACTGAATGAGCCTTTGCTCAAGAACTCATATGTAAATCCATAGCCGGAAGTTGAAGAGCCATCGCCTGTTCGAGAAACAGTAACGTGATCTCTATCGGATGTATCAATGATGCCATCTCGATTGTAATCGAATAGCACACCAACTTCCTGCTGAACTAATTTCGCTGATGCTTCAAATGGAAGACAAGCTGTAGCCCTTGAAACGCCTTCAAATTCAACGTTAATCTTGTAAAGGCCTTCACTAGAGCCAATAACCTCTGAACTTGAAAACAGGGTGATGACTGTCATCTCAGAAACACTTTCTCGGTTGTCGATGAATGAGTCAACAATTGCTACATCATCTCCCACGAATAAGTCATCGCCCGGCATGCTGGTGCATTCTAATGATTCGATCAGAAAAGACTTCCCATCCCCATCCAGGGATATAACATAACCAGGACATCTTTTCCCGGGATTCACATAATCTCCAACTCTGATGACGCCCTCAATGAAACTCGATGACTTAAATTTGAATTGATGGTTTCCAAGTTGAGCAGTACTCTCGACGACAAGTAGTGAACTTGACGTGAATAAATCAACATCAAAAATCGTCGCTATGCCTAAAGTTGGCACACCCCACGAAAAGCATGGAGAGTTCCACGATTTACCATTTTCGTCACTAATCGTGAGACGAAATCCTGGAGTATCGTTCGTATGTCCCGAATCAGAAGACAAGGCAATACGCTGATGCTCCGTCTTTCCTCCCTGGACCAATGTCCGGATGTGAAGGTGTGAATTGGTCGAGTCGACTCCTGCCGGGACTCCAACACTGCATCGTTCTGCAACCATTTCTTCGACATTCCCTATAAGTTGTTCGCCAGAGAAGTACACCTTATAAAAATGGGCATCCCCGCTGAATCCTGAAGAAGTATCTGTTCGTGTCACAGAAACTCCGCCTCTATCGAGGAGGACGGGCAGCATATTCAATGCTGATTCCACCTCTGATGCTGACGCATCGAATGTTAGGCATTGCGTCGTTTCCTCTCGGTCTTGAATTATCACCCTCAGTTCATAGAAAATACTGTTAGCCAAACCAAATGATCGATGAACAGTCAATTGCTGAACTTCTACTCCATTTTTCACAATTGTGTAGCTGTCGGCGGCAATTCGAATCGTCTCCCCTACGCGAAGATTAGTCCGATGGTTAAGCTGTACGTTGGTCAGGACCGGAGACTGAGATACCAACGACGCAGATCCAACCAAGTCAGCCCCGTCGATTTCTGCGGTCGATCCACCTAAACGGAACATGTCGCCGGGTGCAAAGTGCTCTCGCAAGTCGCCTCCATTTACTAATGCCATGGTACCATCCGTGAGGACGCTTGCAGTTATTCCAGGAATGACGTGCGCCATCCGAGTTCCCGATTCAACGGACACATCCCCGACAGATTGAAGGTCGTTAATGGTAAATTCGATCGCATTTGAGTCTGCATTGTACGGAACCAACTCAGTCTTTTCTGTGTTTATTGCCAAACTGAATGATCCAGCCAACGAGATCGAACCTTCGGAAACGCGTTCAACAACAACGTTTGCATCTTTTCCAGACAATTGGTTATGATCAATGGTAGGAGGATTAATCGTCCCACTACCAGGAGGAAACGAAAAACCACTATTACTTCCCGGGTTCTTCAAAAAGAATATTCTCCACTCATATCCTCCACGTGTTCCAGGTGCCACTGCCAACCCACCCCATCCCCCACTTGAACAACTGGGATAACAACTCCTGGCTACGAAAACGCTTCCGATGCTACTAAGTTCTTCCAATTTTCTCTTCATTCGTTGCGGAGATTCATCAAAGGAATACGCCCGAGAACCCTCCCCTTGGTAGTCTAAGCCGAACATTCCCAACAGTCCATCGGAACCCTTGGATACTTCATTGACAACGACGTCGGCGGCACGACCGGAACTATCATCATTCTGAGCCACACTAAGTGGAAGAATATCACCAGATCCAGGAGGAATCGAACCGTTATTTTTGGTGAACGTTACTTTCCACTCAATTGCGCCGTACTTATCCAGCACTATACGCGACACGTCGACGACACGACTATTTGACTGCTCTAAATGAGCCTTAATGACAGATGCTTTTGCGTTCCAATCGAGCACACCGCTAAAGCCATCTCCAATTACTTCAAATTTAGTAAACCCACCTCTTTGAACTATTCCGTCGGCACAGTCCTGGCAAGTTTGAGAGTGAAGCGATCCATCGGCCATGGAAGTAATCTCAACGCTCTGGTTTACATCAAAGTTGTTTTTGCAAGCACCATTCATAAACGATGCATTTAGAGGCGCAATATCTCCTGTGTCAAAGAAGGTGATATAATAAACATATCCATTCTCTGCGAGATGTTCAGAACGGGTACGATCTACAAGCACACTACCACCAATACCACTATCAAGAACTGATTGAATCGACGCCATAACGTCTTCGGCAAGCGCATTATGTTTGATACATCCTGTCGGAATTCCGTTAATGAAAAGTTTATACTCCTTGATGATAAAGGGAATATTGACGACGGACCCATCGTCCCATCCAAGATAATCGCCATCCTTGACAAAAACAGCCTGCTTTTCGTTCCCACCTGGTAGGCGGACACCACTGAGTGCGTCTTGTGCATCAATCACAGTAAGTTTTTTACATGATTCCGGTTTACGGCAAGTTCCCTGAAGAGATAGTGTATCACAAGCGGTAGCGCCTCCTTCATCGCACAACTTTGGCACATTTCCAGGCGAATTGCATGACAATGTGAGGTCATCCTTTTGCTGACACGGCCCGTCCACATCATATAAGAACTGAATTCTCCAAGTGTATCCTCCATTTCGTGTATTGACACTGCTACGAGTGACATGCACATCTCCAACATTTTGAAGCAGCTCCAACTTTTCCTCCACTGACGACCCATCGCCTCCGCTATCCTCAGCCGATGCTACGGCGTTGTGAGCAATGAATTCAGTGCAAGCATCCGCCTCTACACTCATGACATTGTTCGGATTAGATTCCGAATCTAGACATATTTTGAATTTCCCTCCAAGAGGATCAGTACCAGCTATTAATTCATTCACAGTGCAACCACCGTCCGGCAACGCTCCGTTACTCGTTGATAATCCCGAAGGAAGGCAGGTCATAAGGGGGACATTGCCAACGTTTTTGCCCCATGCTTTTGAGAACCCTGAGCTCCATGTGTCTGATGATGAAGCCGCTGGACCGACCCAATTGCCAGGTATAAAAGAACTGTCATGGATCACGGTAGGATCCTGCCAAACATTAGATGCAAACGTAACATACCATATGCGACCTCCGACTTGAGTACTCCAACCATTAGAGCCGTCTCTTGGGCCTGATCTAATGGGACTCTCGCCTCCAGAAACAACAACTGCAGATGGTGCGATTGTGTTCAATGAATTTAGAGCTTCTTGAATGTCATATGCACTTGCATCGTGCCTGATGGGACGTGTAGTTTCACCTTCGAAACGAAGTTGAAAGGTTCCGATGAGCTCAGTGCCTGCGACGGATTCATCCACTAACACATGGCTATTGCGTCCTCTAAGAGAACCATAGGACGTGTATATCAAAGAAGGGACGTTCCCACCAACATCTTGGTGTCGAAAAATTATCGTGTAGGTATATCCCATCCATTGAGTTGGGTGCTCGGATCTAACCACATCAACCTGATTGACTGAGTTAAGAAACACGTACTCCTCGAATAAACCCTTAAACTTATCCGCTGAAAGTGCGGTGTAGCGGTCGCTCTGAGAGCCGCCTGTCTGGACTGAAAACACATCTGTAGTCGCCACTGGACCATGGTAAGCGTTCCCCGACCAAGATAAAGAAAATGTTCCAGCGATCTGGTTGCCGTCCCTGGCTAAGCCGGGGTCATCAGCGCCAAAAGTCGCACTATTACGAACACCTTGATACGTGTCCGCCTCTCCTGAATCTTCATCTGAAACCTCAAGGAAGGGATTTACCCCAGTCAAAGACGAGTCATCGTACGACAGAGCTGGGATATTGCCTCCACGCGAGCTGAATGTGATCGTCCACAAGTACCCACCAGACCATCTAGAATGCAATGGAGAGACATATGGATCTCGGGACACGTTCACCAAGCCAAATACTTTCTCACCATTGATATCCGTGACAGCTTCTAACAAAACTTTCAAGGTTTGCGCGTCACTGTTCCATCGGATGCTCTCGGTTTCAAAGACTGCAGGTATTTCCGTCACGTACTCATGAGGCCAAGTCGTTTGGAGACGAAAATAACCACCGACGACAGATGAGTCTTGAAGAGTATTGACGTTACATTGATTGTTTCCAGACACTGAGCTGCAAACCACTTCGTGAACATTTCCTGGTTGTTTTCGAAACGTGATGTCCCAAATGAGACCGACATCCAAGGATAGGTCGGGAACTATACTTCTCGAAATGCTAATTCCAGTGGAGTCTATCACTGGCAAAGCTCCGATTTTGCCCTTCCAATCAAGCACCGAGACAGCGGTATTGTGTATGCCCACATGAATAGGCAGCGTAGTATGAATTCGTGACGCTTGACAGTGGCTGCTCACTCCTGAGCTACCGTCGTTCTCATCCCAGTCAGAGAAATAATCACCAATCTCAACATCGACATACGTGGCACCATTCACGGGCGCTTTAGTCTTAAAAAGAACTTTTTCCGATACAATGTCTACCCTATCAATCTTGCGATATCGATCAATTCCGTCACCAGCGCTAAAACGAATCCATTGCCCCGCGGCCACATTTGTCACAAACCCGGCACAACCAAAAGAAGATGACAATCCATCAACTGAAACAAGCATGGTGCATCCATCTGGAAGTTTCGCTATATTCGATTCACATTCATAATCTAATGTGATCATGCCCGATGGTTGAGATCCTTTTGTCGACTCAATAGCGACGCTGCCTGCTTCTCCGCTATAAAAGCTACCGTGATTCGAATCAAGGGCGGCCCCTATAGGCTCCTCACAACCACGAACGTAAAATGAAGATGGACAAAGAACATTGGTATACGAGGAGGTGCTCGTGTCCATCCTGAAATCACTTGTCACGATTGCAAGTGGCGGCACATCACCACTGGTATGGACAGCATCAAATGTGACTTCATATAAAAGTTCATATTCACCAGCACATGTTGCGGGGTCACTCCCAGTAGGGTCGAGAATGCATCCCCCAAGTGTTTTTATACGACCGATTCTTTGCACGGATACAGCCTCTTGCTTACCCGGATTGCTCGAAGATGTCATGAAAGAAACACCGTTGTCGTCGACAAGATCATTCAGAACTTTCTGCAGTGTTCCTGTGCTCCCCTCAACGCTATCGAAAGAATGAATGACAGGAGCAGAGACGCAATGATCACCACCTAAGTAGGGATCTACGACACGTCCTGGACTGCAAATGATGTTGCCGAGACTAGGCTCATAATTTGACAACGCCAATTGGCAGTAATTTACACCCCCACCAACTGCGGAGCCACACTTATCAAAATCAAACGAAACAGTAAATGAACCAGTAAGAGCGTTTTCAATATCTCTGCACGGATCGCCAATGCTTAGGCCCAAGCACGCCGTACTGTGAACACCATCGCCGAGAGTGTTGATGTTGGATATCACGATACCAAACTTCTGTACCTCATTCACTCGTGGTACAGAGACCTGCACAGACTGCACCTCATATTGATCTTCCCCCTGCGACCGAACAAGTTGAATTTCGTCGATATCATCAGATATCAACGAAATGGTCTGCTCTTCATTGGTATCAGCGGCTGAAGTAACGATCGCTTGTACCTCCGCTGTGACATCATCACACGTTGTCGATATCTCTTGAACTTCATCCACACCCTCAACAATCGTCTTAATAGACTGGATCTCGTTTGTCACAGCTACAGTTGCTTGAATTGCGTGGATATTTAAGTCTATCTTATTCGCACTCACTTGAAATGCCTTAACCTCGCTTCTGGTGGGAATAGAAATATTTTTCGGCGATGTTAGGAAACCGGAGTCAACATCGTACTCGACAATATACTCTGTAATAACACTACCGCCATCAAATTTTGGTGCATCCCATTCGACTTGAAGAGATGATGCGGAAGTAGGGAATGACATTCGAGCTTCTGGAGCACTTGGATCAATATAATCCAACGGTCCTATTACCGAAGGAAAGGTTGTAGTTATCCCAGGTCCTACCGAATTAAAGGGCGTGATGCGAGCATGGTATGTTCCACCCGGTTTAAGTGTCAGCTGCAATGAACCAGAAAAAACATCTCGTCCAACTCGAAGTTTTGTGGAAGAAAAAGGGACTGATACCGATGTGGCCGGACTTGAAAAGTCAGCTCTCTCATCGTACTCGACTAAATAATGTGTGATGGATGAACCGCCGTCCCCCGCGTAACCACAATTCTCGTCATCATTAATGATTGGAGGAGACCATGTCATCATAATACCAACGTTGCTCGTATGGAATGCATTGAAATCACGGACAGGACCAGGTTTGCCGATAGCTGCCTTTGATGATATCACCACACCTTCGGAGGTGCTACTCCATTGATGTCCATTGAAGGCCATTACACGTCCAAAGCGAGTCACCTCAGACGAGATTGCACTGATGGTAAACGTGTGGCAATACATGATGTCAACTTCATCGTTGTTCGCATCAACAAACTTTTCGTAGAAGAATCCTTGAATCCACGCACTTGGAAAAGTGTCGTTGATGTCCCACTGAACGATATACTTTTTGATAGCTGAACCGCCATTGTCGAGGGGTGAACGCCATGATATCCTAATTTGTGAGTCACTCAATGGGAACATTGAAACGAAGGTTGGCGGCGACGGCCGCTTTACTGGTGTCGACGGTGAAGGAATGGCCAGGGCCGCGTAGCCAAAACCTTTCGAGTTATAGCTTCGGATACGCACAAAGTATGGCACTCCATTCCTAAGACTGTTAAGTTGGTATTGCATGATTGTCGTTGAGCTTTTCTTGGAAGCTTGAACCAAGGCACTTCCATAGTCCGCTGGTTTCGTGCCATCTATGAGAGTATTTACCCTTGCACGAGCATCAGGACCCATCAATTGCGAGTCATCGACAGTGATTAGCTCCCGATCGCCTACTTCAGAAACAAAGGTGATGAAATAATTGTGACCATTGTTGTTTCTATACCGCGCGACTTCGACCTCGCCAATTGATGTCAAAGACTCTAGCGCTTGCTTCACCAGATCAGCATCTGCGTCAAAAGGAATCGGCAGCGTTCTCTCCCCTTCAAACCCTAACCGAATGCTCCCACTCAATGGTTGGAGTCCCTCTCGCACACGTTTTACGACCATAGAAGGATTACTTCCAGCCCAGTTATTTGCTGGACTTGATTTTAGAAGAGGCTGCTTCCCAATGTGGCTAACGAAAGTCACGAGCCACGTGTACCCGAATGACCACTTGTGAATATTAACCGCGGTGGCTGATACGCCGGTATAGGGATTGTTCGTAACAATGGAAGATTCGCCCACAGAAGAAACGATGTGCACATCTCCTCCTACACGAATCATGTCCCCGGCATCAAACAACTGCAGTAAGCTCCCGGTGAAAGCCCCCCCTGTCCTCGATAAAATATTGCTCCCTGAGGACAAATCAAATTCGACAACTGGAACAGATATCCATGAATAATCACGGCTCACTTCCACATCTCCTACGGTTGATAATCGCTCAAGCTTCGTTTCGATGGAGTCTTCGCCATCGGCCTCGACATCGTGAGCAATAAGCTCAGTAGTCTCTCCATTGAAAGAAAGAGTGAAAAATCCAGCAATGCCGTATGCATCGGCGCTAATCGTTATCGATTGAATCTCTGTGACGCCATCATTGGCGGATGTAGTCAAAGTTTGAACTTCCGAATCACCCAACTCCGAGTACCATTCAAGTTTGTACTCCGTCACGGGATCGCCACCATCGTCTGCCGCAGCTTGCCATGACACCAACAAAGATGTTCCTAGTTTGTCTGCATTGTCAACTTCGTTGGGAATCCTTACAATAGGACCAACGGGAGGACTTGGCTGGCTCTTTGGAGACCCAGACGCGATGGAGGAGAACACTCCAAAGCCCAAAGAATTATATGCCGAAACGCGACAGTAGTACATAAGTCCATTCTGCAACCCTTGAATGTTGAAGGCTCTTGGATTTGTACCCTTCACAACTTCAAAAACGTCAATTTTTGTTACCTCTGGATCACTCAGCGACGAGGATGAGAGGCGTAGCAATCCGATATCACCTGCTCCTTGACGATTCTCATGCACCAAATGCGTGAACGATACAATCCATGCCCTAAAGGAACAGTCACCTACCTCAATCGAGTTGTGGTGATCAGTTTTAACATTCACAGTGTGAATAGTATCAAGGGATTCGAGGGCCTGTCTAAAGTCTTCTGATGATGCATTAATATCAATTGACGGACTAACTTTTCCCTCGAACGACAGGGCGAATTCCCCCCGGATTGTTTCACATCCATAGCCTCTCTGCTTCCGAATGGAAACAATCTGTATCTCATTAGTGTATGCACCAGGGTACAAATCGCTCAAGCCGCGAACAACCTCAACCACTCTAACGGAAGCACCACTACCAACAAGAAGATCTCCGTCAGCTTGGATGAGGCCTAAATCTCCGCTTAATCCAATGAATGTTACTTTCCACTTGAACGCAAATCCGTTCGCTTTGCGTGATACTCGAACGGGCAATGAATCGTCTGAATTGAGAACAAAGGGCTCCACCAAGTACGACAGCACGCGCTCCACTTCTTTCGGCGTGGCGTCCACTCCAAGCGCCTCCTCAGCGATCCGTCCTCCCCACGAGAGCAAAAATGACCCGGAGCAAGCGCTTTGGCAAGAAACAATGATTTCTTGTTCTTCACGTATATTCACCACCTCAGCAGTGCCGTAGTGTTGGCTGAACGGCGAGAAGAGCGGTATCAATGGATTTGTTTGCAATGCGTCCCATTCAATTTTGTACTTGGTAACCGGCTCCCCGCCATCGTTGTCGGGCGGGAGGTACTGAAGTCGTAGATCCCCGAACTGGTAGTTCGAGGAGACAAGCTTGGCAGCAAAAGAAATTTGCCCGAGAGAATGGCCGCCTATCAGTAGAAAGAAAATCCAGGCCACCCTCATCTCAATTTCCGGACTCGTTGATTGCGCTGTTGACTACTCTCCGTCAATCTTCACCTTTTCGCGTCGCGCTCTGTATTTTAAATTTGAAAACCATTTTGTGAGGAATGAGAAGGGTCCTTTTACTTATACCATCACATCAGTAGCTAACGATGCAGGGTGGAGACAAGATATCAAGATGTAAGTTTCTCGCATTCTTCTATTGCTACGCGCGAAGTTGATCGCGAATGATGTCGGGGTACTACTCTACACCATCATCACCGCATACTTAGCATCCCTCGGAAACTTGCGTAGAAGCTTAACTATCTTTCCAATCTTAGTTTTAGTTGCCAGTGGCAATATACTGCCTTCACCTGTATGGAGACTTTCTTGATTCACGGGCATTGAAATCTAGTGGTGGAATAACCGAACATCCGTCAACGACATGACCATGCCGTATGCATTACAGCAATCGGTTACCTCCGAATCTTGAACACTGCCGCCCGGTTGCGCCACATACATCACTCCGACCTTGGACGCGTGGTCGATGGAATCTCGGAATGGAAAGAATGCATCAGAGCTGATCGTTACCCCAGTTGCCTTCTTCATAAATTCATTCTTCTCCAGTTCGGTTAGTGGCTCCGGCACAGTCTCAAATTGTGACTCCCAACGAATGCGTTCCTCTTCCGTGAAGTCGCCCTCAATGTAGCGAACGCGTGCATTGACACGATCCTGTCTTTTCACGCCAGCCTTAAATTGCAACCCCAATACCTTGGGATGTTGTCGGAGGTACCACGTCGAAACCTTGCGACCGGCGAGCTTGACGCAATCGACACGCGACTGCTGCCCAGCGCCAACGCCGACCATCATCCCATCCTTCGCGAATCCAACGGAATTGCTCTGCGTGTACTTGACGCAGATGCTCGCCACTATCATATCGCGAATGGCATCTTCGGTGAGTGCGCTTACCCCACCCTTGGTCACGACGTTCCTCGTCATGTGTTCTTTCGTAATCACGACGTCATTCCTCCTCTGGCTAAACGTCATACCATACACCTCTCGATACTCAACCGCATCCGGGACAAAGTCGGCCTTTGCTTCCAATACGATGAACTTCCCTCCCTTCTTCGCTTTGAGAATGTCAAGCGCCCGGGGGGTATATCCGGGTGCGACGATGCCGTCGCTCACCTCCTTCTTCAGGATTAAGGCCGTATCTTCATCCACGATGTCGCTCACGGCGGCATAATCTCCAAAGGAACACATGGGATCAGCATTGCGTGCACGGAGGTAGGCAAGGGCGGTGGGCGTGAGATTCGCCGCTGCGTCGGGTGTGATTTCGTATGCGGCGCACTCGACGTCTGTGAGCGGTACTGCCACGGCAGCACCGGCGGGGCTAGCAACACATGAATGGGGAAGATAGTTAGTACATGACTCTAATACAAATCTTGGAATAGAAGTATAAATGTGCGAGGAATCCATCCCCAGTTTGGGAAGTAGGTGTTCACTCACCTCACATGCTTGAAGCTTGAGGCCGCGGCCAAACCAGTGGCTTCTTTCAACTCTTTGACCAGCAGCCAAGCGTTGGCCGCATCGAGAAGGTTAATGTACCCCGGCGTACCGTTGAGAACTGTAAATGGCAGATCGGCACCAAGGAGGGAGGAGATTCCTGCTGGCTTTTGGTGAGGATTGCATCCTGTGCAAAAAAAATAGGAAGGCAATCGAGACCAGTGTGAGGAGGAATTTCCAAACAATGGTAATGTAAACAACAAAACTTCACTCACCATATTTGAGAGGGAACTCCGGCTTGTATACCCTCGTAACGACAGGACTAATAGTGCTACTGCTGCTGTCGCCATCACCTTCTTTTTCCAACTCTTTTGCGAACCAAGTGGCGATTGCCGAATCGTAGCTAGCACTCAACGCGAACGCTCGTGCCGCGAACTTTTTGCGCAGTGCCAGAGTGGTCCCGCCGTGCTCTTCCATGCACGCCTTGACCTCCTGGTACTGATCCGGTCCGGTAACAATGGTGGTGAATGCGTGGTTCTTGGCCGTCGATCGCAGCATGGAGGGTCCGCCAATATCAATGTTTTCGATGCACTGTCCAAACTCCGCGCCGGAGGCCACCGTCGCCGCGAAGGGGTAGAGATTCAATATCGTCATGTCGATTTTACCGATATTATTCGCAATCATGTCTTGTTCGTGCTTCTCGTTCCCTCGCACGGCCAGCAACCCGCCATGAACCTTGGGATGCAATGTCTTGACGCGACCGTCGAGACATTCGGGGGAGCCGGTGTACTCGCTGACGTCGATGCAAGGCAGGCCGGCGTCGCGCAGCGCCTTGGCGGTGCCGCCGGTGGAGAGGAGTTCCACGTGTTTGGTGGCGTGGAGGAAGGTGCAGAGTTCGACAATGCCCGTCTTATCGGAGACGGAGATTAATGCCCGTGTGATGGGCACGATGTCGGTTTCGGAGCCGGAGACGGCGGTGAGGATGTGGGCCATGGTTGGATGATGATGGTTTCTTGGTGTTCCGCGGTTGTGATGATGTTGTGTGGGAGTAAATAATTATATTGTGTGTAGTGCGGTGTCCCAGAGTGAGGGGGCGGCCAGACGAAAGATCCGATTCCCCTTTTGGCGATGTTGAGCGACGCCAACCACCCAAAACCTCGAAATCGAAACCAAAACACCAGAGAACTCGCTCCGGCTCCGGTCTCCATCAACCAGCTAGTTCACTATCCTAGTATCATTGTCAAATAATATTATCATGCATTGCCTTCGCACGATTATGACCACAGCATCCCTATCATCCACTCTCGCGTGGCATAGCTGCACGGCCGCGACCGCCGCTTCAGCTACTTCTACTACGAGCGCATCGTGGCGAATCGCAGCAGCTGCGCTGGATAAGAATATATTCTCCCAACGCCAACGCACGTGCATGTATTCCCATGATGGCTATTTGCCACCATGGCGACAACGACAACAACGACGATCCCCTGCTACAAGCGGTATCCTGTCAAAATATTCATGTATGACAACATCCTTGGCATTCCAAAACAATAATTGCGGGCGGTCATCTTTGTCATCGTTGTCACCAATTCTTCGCAGGGCATCATCACCGTCGTCGTCGTCCATCGACGTCGAAATCGAACAACCTGCTCCCATCCCCATCATCCTCCTCGCTGGCTTTCTAGGCTCGGGTAAAACATCCACGCTTAAGCATTTGCTCGAGAATAATTCGAATATGAAGATCGGCGTGGTGGTGAATGATGTTGCATCTGTGAACATCGATGCCAAACTACTTTCCAATACTGGAAACAATCGAATGAATGCTTATCGCGATGATGCCGAATCCTCATCGTCAACTCCTAACAATTTCTTTGACAACGACAACGATGATGATGACACTGTCGAATTACAAAATGGATGCGCCTGCTGCTCCCTTGCCGATGAATTGTTAAGCAGCGTCGTTCGTCTAACGAAGGGAGGAGAGCGAGACCTGGACGCAATCATAGTGGAACTTAGTGGCGTATCCGATCCCATGGCCGTCAAAGAGAATTGGGAACAGGCTATACTGACCAACCATCCAGCCACGCGATTAGCCTCCTTGGAACGCACCGTCACGCTCGTTGATGCGTGTACCTTCGGGACGGATTGGATGACGTGGGATACGGCGGGAGATCGACGTTCGTGGATGGAGGAAAGCAGCGGCGGGGGTGGCGGTGGAGATCATCACGCCGCGGTGCGCAAGGTGCCCGAATTGCTCGCCGAGCAAGTCGAGGCCGCGGACCTATTGTTGGTCAACAAGATTGACTTGGCAGGGAAGGAACAAGCGGAAATTGCGTCGGCGGTGGCACGAGGATTGAATGATCGGGCGAATGTGATGGAGGTGGAGTTTGGGAGAGTTGATGCACGGGAACTGCTGGGAAAGTTGAATAAGAATGCGGAGGGTCGTGGCCATGACCATGACGACGGCAATACTGCGGAGTGTCATGATGTAGACTGTACTGACACATCGCACTCTCATGAGCATGATCATTCCTCGGCGTCATGCAGCGAACACAACAACTGTGTGGACACATCCCATTCTCATACCCATGATCACGCGCATTTGTCATCGGCAGTATGCAAGGATCTAGACTGTACAGACACATCGCATTCTCACACCCACGAACACAAACCCGCATCAACCACTGCCATAGAGAACTTGGGCATTACCAGCTTTGTCTACAAGGCATCAGTTCCATTTAATTCCCAACGTCTGTTGGCATTATTAAATCGATGGCCCGTTCCGATGAAAGATACGCTAGATTTTGGCCTTGTCGTCGCAGAAGAAACGCCCGAAATCGAGCAAGCATTTGTGGGAGTACTGCGCTCCAAGGGTTTCTGTTGGATGGCACCAACCCATTGGACACCTGGCAAAGGAGGGACAGGTGATGTTTGGCGTCACGATACTGCGATGTATTGGAGTCATGCGGGGAGACACTTTGGTATTTCATCTGCTGGGAAATGGTGGGGATCGTTGAGCAAGGAGCAAGTGAGATCCTATTTTGCAAATAATATGAAGGAATACGATCGGATAATGCGAGAGGATTGGGTATCAGAGGAATGGGGCGATCGACGACAGGAGCTTGTATTTATTGGTGCAAGGTTAGACGAGGGAGAAATCCGTTTGGCGTTGGATAAATGCCTTTGTACAGAGGAAGAAATGGAGATTTATCGATTTAAGCTGAGGAATTATTTGGACACCGTTTTCTCGTCAGTGAGAGGTGGACCGTCTCTGTTCAGCGTTGGTGAATTGGACCACATTGACAATCCTGATCATAATTATTGAGTATCGGAGACCTCCAATCAGAACATGATACTTCTTCCCTTTGCTATTGACCCTCATGGACGTTTCGGACCAATAGATACTCAACCACTTCCCTCTTCCAAACCACAGGAAACCTCACATGAAACTTCCCCACCNGAGTTTGGAACACACTTGGTTGTACTCTTTCTGCGAGAGCGAGAGATAGAAAGCGAGTTTCACTGTGTTAGGTGTTAGAGCTACCTTCGACGTCTGTCCCTCGCACACCTCCTGTGCGAGAACGAAATCCGAACTCTGACTTGCAACAACATCATCATCAACACCAAACACCACACGCCCAAATAAAATCACCTCCATGAGGAGCAAGAGTGTCCTGCTGTCTCTGTAGCGTTGTA
>JALLBB010000096.1:0-18831 GCA_036939735.1 Discostella stelligera | reverse complement strand
TCATACAGAGCCGATTGTAATAATATTTTTTAATATCTTTTTTGTGTTTCATGTTGTGTTGCAATACTACAACAATAAAGCCTAGATAACATCTAATAACATGTACTTTCAACCATTTGAGCATGTTGGGCTGACATGTTGCTGACGTGTCACCGACATGTTGGCCCAGCAGATTTTGGAGACAATTTTGCCAACATGCCACAGCCAACATATCCAACTAACCCAATCCCCAATATGATCACCAGCTGCATTCACTGTGCCAACAACAACTTACTACTACATGTATCACTTTGTTGTGCAAGCAGTATTTGCTACATGTAAGGTTTCGTTTCTCACTTGTCTCTCCACCAACCTGAGGAACTCATTAACATATGAATCTTTTGCATTTTACTAGTATATCACACATCACACCACCTTGCTGAGGAAGGATCAGTAATAATAATTCTCATGTTGCTCACTTTTTGGCTTCAAACAACCAGGATGATTCAAGATAATCATGTCTGCCATGGATTTTACACTGCACAATGATGACAATGCTGCTGGGCACCTCCTGACTCCTGACAAAGTGACATTTTAAACATTTATTAGCAGTGTCCTCAGAAATCACCAGATGACGAGGAGGTGTTATGACCTGTTTTTGTGGACTGCTAATGGCAAAATTAGTAATCCTTGTTTGTAATATTTCCAGAGGACTGTCAGGCTTATTCATCAACCCGTGTTGTCATTTGATTTTTCCCCACTGGTAGTACTATTTGACACAGCTGAAAGAGATATTAAAATAAAACTGAGCACCATACCATTATGCTTCAGAATACAATCTGTTTGGTGCAGGTGGATAGCGATAAACAGATGAAACAAAAATGCGGCGGCTTTTCCGAACATACATTGTATCTTAGAAAACATTAAACAGGAACCTCACTTTCCTCTGTCCCCATCGCAGTTCGTTCCAATAGCAGATCAAAATCAATATACGGTTCGTAATGCTCAGTAGCTCTTGATACACGCCGGTCGTCATTTGCATTGAATTTGGGAGTCATGGTTCTAATTTGTTTTGCTGCTTCCGCGGGGGAATAACCAGATGCAACCAGTACGGGAGGTCCAGCTGGTCCACTGTCCATGATCATTTCACGGACTTCACTGCATAACTCGATTTTATTGTTCATGTGACCGTCATCGCAACCAGTGCAAATGATGAGAGCCGATTGGAAAGGTATTCCTCTCCTAAATCTTCGACGATACTCGCTCAAAAATCCTAATATGACATCGTCCCTCGTGACATGACAGATGAAGAGGGTTCGCCCAGATTCTACCTGACGATGCATCGTTCTCAAAAACGCTGCAAGATCTGTCGTTATCATATTCATCCCAATACTCCTTCCTTGAAGATTAGATCCAACATCATAATGTCGGTAGCGATGATCAGTACCAGACAAGAGCGCTGATCCAAATGTACTTTCAATATCAGCCAATGCTGGACAACCCAAATAGGGACGGTCCGGAATAACTCCAAGAATTGGCGGTGGAGGTTCACCGTTAGGACCTGTCCAAAATTGTTGTATTGCCTTGCTCAAGTATTTTCTTGTTTGATCGTATTTGTCGGGTTGAACTTTGTTGATGATAACTCCGGCAATATTAACTCCAAATTGCTTAATCAAGGTTGTTGGAAAAGTGCATGTTAGAGCTGGTGGGAGTGATCAGCGTAATGCATAAGCGACAGCGTCAGCATTCTTCACTCACTAAAAACAGTGCTCGGTTCAGTTGCAACTCGTCAAATGCCTTCCCCAATCCCCCATTCGCCACCAGTACTACATCGGCCCCCAATTCTTCCGCCACACGCGCATTTCCCGTCCCAACTATCGAACCCACACCGGCATGCCCAGTACCTTCACATATGGTAATTGACAAGCCCCCCCTATCATTACTACTTCCAACGGAGTCAAGTTTTGATTTGTTACGAGTTGTAGCCTTGACAATGTTCAAATACGCGCGTCGAATATCCGCTATCTGCTGGTCATGATCGATATGGCCATCAAGATAGCTCTTTGTATATCCCCGTGGAATCAGAATGGGAGACATATCTGCATATTGCAAATGATGCAGTTGGAAATGATCGCGGATTAGCTTGACATCCTTATCAATTACCACGTAACGTCCCTCTTCCGCGGGGGACGATGATGACGACGACGACGATGGCGGCTCCTCCCACACGCGCAGGCACTGCTGCCCCACTGCCTTCATGTAGCCCACATTCGCAACGCCGAATCGTTTGGTGAAGTGCGAGACCAAGGCCAGGCTGACGGACGTTTTGCCAACATGTTGACGCGTCGCGGCTACGTATATTGGGCGCTGATGTCGTCTAGTGGCTGTTGTTGTCGTCGAAGAGTCGGCGGAGAAAGCGGACAGGTGGCGAACGACAGTGCCGTTGCCGTTGGTCATCCCCGACGATGATTGGCGTGAAATAATGGGAAGATGGTAAAGAAGTGTACGAAGGCGAAGGGCGACGCGGGATGATGTCATCGCAGCTGTGGACGAAGCAGTAGTAGCAAGGATGAGGCGATGCATGGTTGAAACTAGATGTACGTTGTCGCCTGTTGTCGCGATCGTCCACCCGAACAATCCTTATTCACGCGTTTCTGTAAGTGTCAGTTTAGTTGTCCCTTGCTGGCTGTTGGCTGTGTTCTTCCATTCTATGTTGTGGCCGGCATCTTGTTTTGTTGCACGTTGCATTGCAGTCGCTGAAAATCGTACGTATCTAGGTACTTGTCTTACACGCACGTATGCTACATACGATGTCTACCTAGGTAGATACCTCTCTAGAGAGAGGCAGCAATAATTATTCATCATTCTCTATTCTTTGTTCAATTATTATCATATCAAGTGGATTTCGTAGCATGCTCTTTCGACGGACTTTTATAATGATGGAGGAGATGACAAGCAAATCATCACGTAGAACAATAATACGTGATCCTCGGAAAGCAAAACGTATTCCATCATCAGCAGGAGTTGTTGTAGCAAAAAATAATGCTGCGGAACATTCGTCGGCGAGCAACAAAATATACTATCCTCCTCTGCAACAATCACAACAAACGAACGTAGTAGGGCCGCCGCAAATGCCTTTTGAGCCGTCGGCTAAAAATCAACAATCACTTGGACTTGGATCATATATGCTTGCGGGAGTGGGGGTCGCCATGGGTGTGACTCTCGTTTCTGCGGTCTTTGGGGCAATCGGTTGAAAAATCAAAATTATTCAAGCCCCAATAATCGAGACGATGGTACTAAATAAAAGTATTCATTGATTCGTGTATTGGATTGAATATGAATGGAGTCAAATTCTCATTTACTCCTCATTGATCAGATAAACCATGGAGCCTCTTCCTCACGAAACTTTTTCATCGGCACAGTCTTCGCCAACGTTTGCTCCTTCCGCTTTATTTCATCAATCACGGCTACTCGCGCATCCAACCTCACGTGACGTACAGGTCTACCATCGAATAGCAACGCGCAATCTTTATCTGCGCCTTCCCTATCGCAATATTCCAAACTGATATCATCTTGCTCTGCAAAGACTTTAATCTCTCGTTCAGGTCCACAAGCAGACTTTTTATTCGCGCGCAGAAAAAAGATAACTCATGTTAGAGCAATGAACGAAGGAGATATGCAGCAATACAAGTAGGAAGCTGTACTTGCCTGAAGAGCTCGTTCAGCAAGCATCAGCTGCCAAAATTTCCCACCTATGGCATCTACCGCCAGATGCGCCGAAACCCGTTGAAATGCACCTGCCAGGATTGCCTCCACGCCGCGAGTCCCCCAACATCCTGCTCGCCAAACCACTGAGTTGTAACCGCTGCGCTTACCTAGATGTTCCATCACATCTATTGGATTAGACCCTTTAATGACCTCTACTTTCACTCCAAGATTCACCAACCGTTGCTTCAAATCCTGGGTCTTTTGGATTTCTCCTTGAATGAATTTATTCGACGCCATTGCAGCCTCCTGACACTGCAGCGCTGCTTCTGCCGCTAATTCTGCATCACCGGTCTCGATGGCTGCCTTGGCTTTCGCTGCTGCCTCTGCTGCAGCAGCCGCTGCCTTTATTTTACGATTACCATCACCAACAAAATGGAAGAAAGGGGAGTGAATACGAATAAAGAACTTCAATCAATAGAACGAACAAAACAACGTAATTACCTTGGCTGCCGCCTTTGCGACCGCAATTGCCACGGCGTTGTCACCGTGGCGCAGCAAAACGCGGGACGGTTTCCTACCATCCGCCCTCCAGAATTCCTCCACGTCTACCCCGGGAGGGAGGGTTGGATCGTCATTTGTGAGTGGGAGCTCTTCCAGATCTGTTGCATCCATAACTAAAACTCGTTCCACGCCCGCAGGCAAAGATTTTCCGTTCGTTGCAAGCCATATGAGACCTTTCAGTCTCGCTTGAATACTTGAATCGTCCACGGGACCGTTACCAGCCTTTGGGAATGTTGCGACGCTGCAGAAGGACCCAATTAGGCAATCTGAAATTGAATCTCAACATCTACTAGAAGGCGCGCAAAGATGACTCACCATGCATCCACCTGCTCATACCAAGGCATCATGGGATTCATACTCGAAGTTTCCTGCAAGTCCTCATCCTCAAAGTCCATCTTGAAGAAATCATCAATCTCCGAGCTGAATTCATCAGAGCTGTCATCACCGTCGGCCCAAATCGATTCTGCAGTTTCGCAAAGAAAATCAAAGCGTAAAAAATTAAGATGCTTATTGATCGTCGAATATTCACTGACTGGACTAACTCACCAGGAGGCGGGGCGATTTCGTACGTGCCGAAGTCCCGATAGGATAAATGTTGTCCACCAAAGTTTTTACCAAACGAGTTGCCATTTCGAATGAATGCCTCAGCATCGTCACTGTCTATCACGCTGCAGTGCAGGTGCCCCATAGGCTTGATTGATTGATTTGCGTCCCATGACCAAATAATTATTATCCGAAAAGCATGTTAGGATCACACATTATACGGCATCGTGTCAGCAATGTTTCTCAATTCTTTCTTACCCTACCAAACCGTTTCATATGCTGCCGCGCCATTCTCTGCAATTTGGAATTAGCAAGCCGCGCATATCCTTCGATCAAATGTTGACAATCCTCTTGCAGTACTCCCATGGAAACGCTGATTCCTGCCGCGTGAAGAGTTGCTGCGCCCTTTGCTGCATTTTCAGGAATGGGATCTTGACAACCAATGACTAGACGTGGGATGCTGGCCATCTCGATAAGTTGTGTAATAGGAGGTTTCTCCTCACCCATCCGTTCGTTACTGGGCTCTAAAGTGACGTACAGTGTACTCTCGGCAATATCTTGACGAAATTTGGAATCGGACGGCCATGACACGCACCATTCCCTAAGGGGCGTGGCAGAAATCCCCGCCTCATGAAAGGCATATTCAACAGCGTGGCCTGCATAGTCCGATCGTCCCTTTCCGAGAATCTATTTACAGATGTAGTTGTGTGTTTGATGGCGACAAAGTTGTGATTTATTGGACAGCGTTGAGTGCGGGGAAGAAGGAAACATGAAATAATAGCAAGTCGTAATACGACAAGATTGAGCACAGTAGTGCAAAGAAACTCACCCGACCATCCTTGGCAACTAGTACAGCCCCGCACACCGGCCTCGGAAATGGACCATGCGATCCCCGTTCCCCGCCGGAGGAGGCAGCCATTCCAATGGCCAGTTGCATCATTTCCATGTCGTGTTTCCTCTCATCCTCATGTGCTTCTACTTCCTCGTCATCACTCATTTCACCATTGGTGATGCTGAGAATTGGGGATGTGTCATGCGAATCAACTCCGCTTGCCGATCCATTTGCTACTACATCCAACTCGTTCAATAGGAGTATGTCTTGATTCTGTTGTATAATATCCGAGCCCGAGTGCTTTGGATTCTTAGCGCGCATTTGAATCTTGTTGTACCGCCACCGTATCGATGATGGAACAGATTCGTCGATTGGTGCAAAATACTCGAATGAGGGCGGCGGCTGTGGGTGAATACGAATGGTTGGTTGTTTGCCTCTCAGCAACGGGATGACGAAGCAGCCGCCAGCGACGGATGGTGGCTTCCCTCCGCGATGAACATTGATTTTAAGTTTATGAGCTTGACATGATGATGTTGATGGATGATGAATGCATGCAATAATTGACGAGAGCAAGAAGAATTGGGCGGCGGCGCCCATCGAAGTCATGGTAGGGTGTTGGTAGTGGTAGGTGTTGAGGTATCTCGAGAGTAGCGTAGTAAGGTAGATACTCGAGAGAAGATGTGGTAAGTATGTAGAGATGTTTTGATGTTGGGATGACGGACAGAACATCTGTACTGTAGATATTACGCTACCTAGATATCCTCGAACTACCTACCTACCTATCTCTACAATCCTCTGTTCGTACTACGAAGTACCTAACCATGACTTTTCATATGTTATCCACACACTAACACACACACACGGGCACAGGAGAGAAAGGAGCCATGGCCATAGATAGGCAGCACCCATCCAAGGCAAGCTCCCACAGCCATAGTAGCACAGAGCACAACAACTCTCTTTACTATCATGAGTGTCGCCGGCTGCATACTCAAAGCCAACCGTAACCGCGCTTGGCATTGTGCGCTTAGCCCGCGGTGCCAGTCGTTAACGACGTCGTCATCTTCGTCGTCGATGCAATCAAAGCGGCAGCAGCAGCAGCACGACCATGACAATCACAACAACATCAGCAGTAGAAATGATGAGCCGTGGTGGTCCCTCTCTTCGCTACACAAAAAAGTTGCCACATTAATCGCAACCTCCCTCCCAGAGGAGGCGCTGCATCAAGTCCTATCAAAAAAAATGAATGAAGTCGATGGTCACAAATCTGTTTCCATCAACGAGGCCATCGTTAGCGCACGAGCTCGCGAGCAGGCATATCATCATCATCAATCTTCGAAGCTGGTGGCTACCATTAAAGGCAATGCTTCTGAAAATCCCCTCTCTTATCACAACTCGCTGATAGACAAGGAAAGACTGATGAAGGAGGAAATTGAACAGAGGGCTCTGGAAAAGGCGCGTGAACGGATGAAATTAGAATTACAGGCAATGGAGGAACAATTGAAGCGCCAGGAAGAGGAACGCATCCAACAAATTAGAAAGGATCAAGAGAAAAAAATGGAGAGAGAATACCATCGCCAAATTGCGTTTGAGAGGTGGAAGGCAAGTGCCGAGAAGGAACGACGCCAAGAAGAGGCGACAAGAATGAAACACATTAATAATGATCAACAGCAAGCACTACCAACCAATAGTCATTCGGAGAGTACATCCTCCCCAATCCACCAACATACTTCGCGCCATCATCCCATACTTGGACCCCAAATAGCACATCTTTCCTACAAACGTATACACCTAACGCCAGCATCAACGCTGGCTTCTCTCCCAGTTTACCAAAAACAACGCGTCTATCGTCACGATCGTGCGCAGAGTATGGCGAAAGATAAAAGGAAAACGCTATGGATGGGTATCCCTGGTGTCATTTCATTAATGGAGGAGGAGGACGGCCGGTTGTCAATATTAGATGGTCAGCATCGCGTGGGGATGATGGCCCTGTTGGAAGAAGAGCAGCGGAAACTTCGAGAAAGGGGCAATAGCAGTGAGGCAGATGATGAGAGCAACAACAACAGCAGCAGCAGCAGCAGCAATGACGGTGCAAGTAAAAGTTACAATAATGCCCATGCAGATGATGAGCTCGCTAAATTGGATCTGGAAAATGTCCTGGTAGAAGTCTTTCTTCCTCGTCAACCCAAGAATAGAATCAGTGCTGCGGAGAAGAATAGTGCTAGTGCTACTCGGAGGCACGAAGAACAGCACGACGACAAGGCGGCCATCTTCACCGAAATCAACAAGGCCGAGCCAGTGAAGCTCCTCGACTTGCCTGGTGTGACCAACAAGCGCACGCGCGACATCATTGATTACGCCGCGTCTCATTTCCATGACACATACCCCGCCATGTTCTCCCCTTCCACTCGATGTCGATCACCCCACTTGAACCTGGACAATTTACGTGATGCCCTCTTTGCGTCGGAGGTCATCCAACGGGAAAAGATTGGTAGTGGGGGGGAATTGGTGAAGTGGATAACGAGGAGGAATGAACAGTTGAAGATACGATATAGCTGCGACCAAGAAGTCATCGAGGATAATAGCATTGTCATCAATGGAGAGGGGTCGGAGGATGGAAAGAGAGGAACGGTAAACGAGTCGGCTATCAAGAAGGCTCGGAAACATGACTTCTATTTGGGATTGGAATCTACATGGTTGTACAAATGATATCCTAGGTCCATCTCCGAAATCAGCCTTCAAACAGAAACATTGATCGTATCATCCAATCTTCGACTCACAGACATGCTATATGCTGCCCCATCTTCACGGATTGTGGATGATGTGTACATTGCTTTTGTTACATTAGAGATGATGATGTCCTCGTCAATGGGTAATGCAATAATGAAATTATCATTTCTCGAGGAGGATATTACTGCTCCAACTCCTCCAACATCGAAACGTTTTTTTTCATTTGCCAGAGCGAATACTGTGGTGACTCGTCAAGTGACAGAAAAAGTGAGTGAAGCAGAGATTATTACCTCTCTGAGAGAGTGATCTTAGACTTCAATTCTTAATCTCGCAATTTTTGTTCAGTGGGAACTCCAGGTATATTGATTCGGCATGTTGATGAGATAACACAATATTTATGCAATAGAAGTTTAACGCCGAGAAACCCTTTGATTGAGGCGTGCTACCTGATTGTATTGATTGTCTTCGGCACCCAGCACACTTGTACGATCTCATACACTACATTTCAAATCAATCACCTGATAATGAACAATCCAACTGACCTCTGGCGACCAAGACGTGTTGCCATAACAAGATGCACTCCAAACTTTCTGTAGATAGTCTCAATCCTTTGACCTTTGACCAATATCTAGTAATGGCAAATCGCTCCTGTGCTCATCACCATTGCATTGACGAGACTTGATCAAACAATCCTGATAGTATGCCTGGAAAATTGATTGGCTACAGCATTGATCTAACGAAGAGAAGGTTGTATCCCATGACTGGGCAATACCTCCACAACAAGGGCTTTCAGTAGAGGGGCAATCCATGGCACAGTTCTGGTTGTTGACTGCATACCATCCACGAGCAACGCATTTTGAATTACTGCAGATGTAACCATTCGAGCAGTCGATCCCTGAGCGACAAAACCCAACGGCCCTATTCTGGTGAGATCTTGCTCTGCACCTTCCGTTCGAGCAGATATACCCGCTCTCGCACACATCTAGCGCACGGCAAGATCCGTTCTTACAAACCTTGCCCGAACGGCAAACTCCACCTGCAGGGATGATCAAACTTCTGAAATCGCCGCAGCGGGGCTTTGTACTTGGGCAGCCCATACTTGATCCAATGCAGCACAATGGTACACCATGCCTTGGCAATAGGCGTGGAATCGTAATAGTTATTGCGAATTGCGCACAGAGGTGATATTGAGTTGTGTGACCAGGCGAATGATTGCAAATTCGCAAAACAATCCTACTACTACTCACTGATAGCAACTGTAATCATTCACACGGCAATAATCCGGAAGTGCCGCCGCCGAATCGATCAATTCATTGTCAGCAGAAACTTTGTCACCGACACCGGCAAGCAAGAGCGGGTAGACCGCCTCGTGACCATTCAGCAGCAATGCAGTGGTGGATGATTCCTCATCTGAGGACGAAGTGGCAAATGACACCACGAAGAAGAAAATAAGGCTTATCAGTAGGGAATGCATCGATGTCAAGTAGCTCGCATAATGGTTCGAGTAGATATTGGAAACGGTGTGAAACTTAACTAACTCTGCTGCCCTCTGCCTGCCTGCTGCACTGCTTGTTGTGACTTTCTTTATGTCACTCGAAGCAAGGGACGAAGATGAGTAGCTACCTACCGTAGCCACCTGAGATAGAAGTAGAGTATCTATTAATTCGATGGTGACAATGAACACGAAAATCAAACCTCAACCCACCACATCCGCCTCCTTCGAGCGTGGCGATGAAGTCATGAGTGCCCATCTAACCCCTCAGGTCGTTATTGCAAAGAAGCGCGAGAATAAAGAACCCCACACAGGATTTGAAATGTGAGAATTGTCGCAAATCCACATGCGTAACCTCGGACACCGAATTCGTTCCTTACTTTGATTGTTCGACGCCTCCTTGCTCCTTGCCTCATCTTTTGTTTGTGCGCAGATCATGGTTCATCAAAAACTTCATGGAAGGTGTAGTCAAGGATTATCAAATGACAGCCTGGCTCATGGCAATTTGTCTCAACGGGATGACGGACGAGGAGACGGCGGCTCTCACTTCAGCAATAGTGGAAAGTGGCGCGGTCATGGATTGGGCCCCGTGGGAAGGTATCTCACCGTCGACTAGGAAACTTCCTTTGTTACACAGGGTTGACAAACACTCCACAGGCGGAGTTGGGGATAAGGTTAGCCTAATATTGGCACCACTTGTGGCGTCTTTTGGGTTGGTCGTTCCCCTGATGGCCGGACGAGGTCTTGGCCACACGGGAGGGACCATCGACAAGTTAGAAAGCATCCCTGGCTTAAGAACACAATACTCGTCGAGGGAACTTGTACAATTATTGCAGTCAACGAAATATTCCACGAACGGCGAGCCTTTACACGTTGCAATAATATCACAGAGTGAGGATATGTGTCCAGCAGACAAGCGGATGTATGCACTTCGAGATGTAACAAGTACTGTACGAAGCCTACCACTTCAAACAAGTTCTATCATGTCCAAAAAGATAGCCTCGAGACCGAACTCGTTAGTCTTGGATGTCAAATTTGGAAAGGGGAGTTTCAACCATGATTTGGAGGAGGGATTGGAATTGGCAAAAAGAATGATTCAGACGGGAGAACTGTGCGGCATCAGATCAACTGCTTTAATGACAAGGATGGACGAACCCCTAGGCTGCTGTGTCGGAAATTGGCTCGAAGTGAAAGAATGTATTGATATTATGACCATGGGGACGACTGAGAACGCAGAATCCAAAAATTTGTCCAGTGACTTGATTGAATTGACACTGGCTCTTGCAGGACTAATGCTCGTACGAGGCGGAAAAGCCGAAAATTTGAGTCGGGGTGTTACCATGGCAAGAGATCATCTTTTGAATGGGAAAGCTTGGGAAAGGTTCCGGCAACTGATCATGGTCCAAGAGGGGGATATCACTTTTATCGATTCGCCGGAGAAATACAGCCCAGCCAAGTTCTCTGTGAGTTGCGATTCCGAATATGGATTTTGCCTTGACCTTGAATCATGACTGCTTATCTCTTGACTCAATATTTCCATGTCATTCAGTCCCTAGTTATTTCGCCTGTCTCTGGTTACATTTCTTCCATTGACTCGATGATCATCGGATCAACGGCTGTGTACCTCGGTGCGGGACGCAAAACTGTGGATGAATCAGTTGACTTTGCTGCTGGCATATTGCTACGCAAGAAGACTGGAATGTATGTTACAAAAGGAGAGGCACTGGCCGAAATCTACACGGAACGCGGTGACGTTATTGAAATTTCAGTCCAGAGAGTAATCGATGCCATTTCTTTTTCAAACGAGTTTGTCAGTGTGCCTCCTCTCCTATCGCACATTGTCGATAAAGATGGGGTTACCGAATTCGACCAAACCATTTTTGAGAGCGAGAAGTAAATTTTCTGTTGGAGAAGGCTGCTTAGTACCGACTCCAGCGACCAACAATCCACACTACGGACACCCGTACCTCTCCTTCGATGTTTTAAGCATCCAAGCCAAACCCAAAGCCCAACATCGGGCTTTGATTAGTCAAGTTGATCCTATGATTCCAGCAATCAAAACGTCGTTCGTCAAGGAAGCCAGGGTGATTTGTTCGGGCAATAAAATGACTATACCTAAGCTCTCGAATGATTCTACGGCTTCGTCAATAGAATGAAGCATACTGCCCGAGGAATAGACATCATTGCATCCGATGATCGGCACGATTCTTCTCTTTCTCTGGAGCACGGTTCGTCGATTCACGTTGATGCACAAAGCATGCTTGTTTGTTCGTTGAGTGGATAGTCGGAATGATGAATGATCAGAACCCGATCGGTGATTGCAGTGTGAAATGAAGGGAATCACATAAAACATGCAATATAACCGATAGTCATTCATGCAACTATCATCACCTTGAGCCATTACGTCGATTATTCTGACTGCTGACACATTCGACAATAAAATAATTTCCGTGTAGTACTAAGCCGTGGTATTTCACCAAGAGAGACATGATGCACCCATCACCATCATTGATCATCGTCGCAAGTCGCAACATCAAAACAATTGTTGTATGGCAGCAGTACGAAGTGCTGCGCCCATCAGGTTCATTTTATTTACAGCTATGCCCGGTAACTTCTTTCGTTAATACTCTGTCTCACGCGCACTAGTAATTATACTGTTACTGTTGGTCATTATCATGATCCTTCATGCTCTCCTCGTACTCACTATCATCATTCGTCACACGATACCGATATGGGCTAATGATTTCAACTGCAGGATAGAGTGTCGAATTCACTCTTTTTCACAATATTTTTCACATCAGCCCTTGTTGTCGTATGTAGGAATTCATACTACTTTTCTCTCTCTCTCTAGAGAGGCTCTTGTGCAAGAGGAACCCCACGATTCGGATTCGGGCTTTCATATCACACCTTCATCATCAAGGCCTCTCGATCAGTCCTCACCATCGTTGCTACCATGGCCAAGGGAGGTGCAGCAGCCTATCCTTCAACGCGGCAAAAAGCCATGGCCAAGCGACTAATAATTGTTGCGGTTGCGCTCGCTAGCCCATCCATCTTGTTCATGTGTAATATTATTGTCGCCGCAACTGCATCCAAACATCATGCTCGTGACCACTCAACCGCGCAAAATCAACCAGCACGAAGACGCCACGAATCACCATCCTCTTTGTCTTCTTCCATGTATCATTACAATACTTTTCCTCATCGTCGGCGGCAGCAACAGCAACAAGCACTTAGTCTCCAACTAACATTCGATTCTCATCCTGAGGAGGTGTCATGGAAATTCCAAAACGCACGCACCCAAAAGGTGCTAGACGGGGTAGGCTTTGGCGTGTACGGCACCAATATGGTTGGACAAACTGTCCAGGAGTCATTGAATATATTAAATGACTTGGATTATGAGGGGGATACAAATAATACCTTACGAGAGTATCGATTCGTTATTTATGATCGGGTAAGTTAAATCCATTCACTCCAGTGGCACATGTCCTTGTCCATGGGGCTCGCTCTGATCAAAGTTTGCTGCTACCGTATTTCGCGTGCTTGATGAGAATACCAAACTCAGTGCTCCCATCGTCATCTCACTTGATTTGCATTCATCCACACGATCTTGAATTACAGGGAGGGAACGGCATATGCTGCACCAATGGCAACGGAAAGTATGAGATATACTCCAAGGGCTCGATTGTTGCAGAGGGCAATTCTTTTGGTTCGATCGAAGAGCGCCTCTTCTCCATCGATCCTCGTGACTATCTTGGAGAGGAGGTGGATAATTCTCAGCAAACAATAGTGACGACAACGACGACGACGACGACAATAGCTACAGCGTTTGTCGGTAGTTCCAATCTTCCTCCTACGGAATCCGCTGGTAAAAACAATTCATCTCCAGCGCCTAGTCGAGTTAACAACAATGCAAACAATGCCAGTCCCAATAACAATTCTACTAATCAACAACAACCATCATTGAAGCCAACAAAGTCACCACAGAAACATATGGCGAATGATCAAACTTCGTGGTTTTGTGGGATCAGTTGGGATTGGGTCACATCACATTGCGACGAGGCCATTCGTGAGTTTTGCTTCGTTGCCGCTTGATTTAAAATTCACACTGCACCTGAGAACCAACATACTTTTATTAACCTGGATCTATATTTTCAGCATGTCCCGGAGGAGATGCTGTCGACTGCCCAGCAAATCAGAAATGTTTTGCCTCCACTCCCTGTACATTGGCACCTTCTCAACGTCCATCCACCGACCCATCCAGTATGCCGTCCGAGATGCCATCTCGATCACCAACAAAAGCTCCATGGAGTGAGGCGGCATTCATTGAATTTTTGAATGGTCAAAGCGACAACAATGGAAACGACGGTGTCGTGAACGATGCAGCGATGGTAAGCAGTAGTACAAACTCATCGAAGGTGACTGAGGTATTGGAAAATGATGGCAGTTTACAATATCACTTTTACTGTGGTATCAGTTGGACACATGCTGATGAATCATGCGACGTGTTCTGCCCCTCTGGAGATAAGGTACGAATTTGATTGCACTTCAAGCTCAAACGTTATGATTTCAATCTCAATACGAAATTTTCACTCTTTATAGAGTGATTGTCCCTCCGGGCAAGAATGTTTTGCCAATACGTGAGTGTATACGACCCTCCCATTCATTTTTACTCCTGACATACCCTGCTCACGTTTCACATTTTTCTTCAGTCGATGCGATGGCAGGATCACTGCTTCACCGACCTCCGTCCCAGCTGGTCTCGGTGGCGCCGATTCTAAAAATGTCACGGACGGCGACGTTTGCTCACTGTGCGAGGACAAAAGGCTGGAGCCTACCAAGTCAATCACCTTTCAGAAAGAAACCACCACATGCGGAAGTTTGGATGCAATGTTGATCTCTGCAATGCAAGCCGAAGAGAACCCTGTTGTTCAATCCACTACGTGCAATTCCGTTCGTAAGATGTACAAAAATGATTGTTGTAGCGAGGAATGTCAACTATGCAAGACTTTCAGTGGCAGTTTACTGGACTTGAAGGGCGATGTTGTGGTGCAACAGGGAGGATACGATGCCAGCTGTCGTGATATCAATGACATGCTGAGTAAAACATACTCCGCGAAGGAGTCAACGTGCACGGATGCTCAATCAGAATTAGCACGTAAATGCTGTTATCAGCAGTGTACATTGTGTGGGGACCAATCAGAAAGCCAGAGCACCTTCTGGTTTAACACAGTCATATATCAAGGCTTGACTACCACCTGCCTCGGACTTGACTATATGCTCCGAGCTGAGATGACTACGGACGGAAGCGAACGTTGCAGTGATCTCCAAACCCAATATTCAAATCAGTGCTGCCATCAAACCGAGAACTCGTGCCAGCTCTGTGATGCAGCAGGCGACAAACAGTACGAACTCGATCCAAACAAGATCGTTACAATACAGCAATCTTCCACTTCAAAACCTTGTTCTTCAGTTAACTTTTCGTTAGCCAAATATGCAAAGTCCGACGCAATGTGCAATGAAGAACGACAGGCTTACTTTGGCCAATGTTGTTTCTTGAACAGTGATGCGGTAACTGACTTTGACCCCACCACCATAGGAGGGCCCGAAGAAACGAATTCATCTCCAGTTGTGACACCTGCTGGTCCTAATCCTGTAACTTATTCTCCACAAATTGCCACAGCTAGTTCATCGACAAATGGGGAGTCTGGAAGTGTCCTCAGCCCTTCGCCAATGGGTTATATGATTTCTCCCGCCATAGAGAAAACAGCCGACGTCTCTGAGGGCCAGCCTGCAACAGCTGCCCCATCTCTGTCTTACAATTCACCTACAGAGTTTGATTGGGAACAAGTTTGGGACCCACCAAGTCGAAACAGTGGTCCGCGCAATACTCGTCTAGAAGCGCTTGTAATTTGCGGACTGGCGGTTCAATTGTTGTGCGTCTTCGCGTGATTTAGTACTACTCATAGATACTGCTGATGTTCTACATAGAGGTTTTGAATTTTGATGCCATCGACCTTAGACCTATTTTTTCCAGCCTGCAGCCCTCCGATTCCGTTCACATTCTTCCCTGGATTGAAACAATTGCCCAAAAGGTTCAGTTGGTTTGAAGTTGATTGCTTTAGTTCTCATGCTCTATTGAAGGCATCAATCACTTCCTCTTCCAATGTTTTCTCAGTCAGTAATATCGATTCCCGAACGGCCAAGTAGGCAGTCGCCAACTCGGGGCCAAGCACAGAAATCAAAAATTCATTTGCCCTCAACTGTTCAAGACACTCTGCCAACGACGTCGGTAATGTTTTGCTTGCCTCATCTGCCTCTGGCCTCAACACTCTTCGCTTGAGAATACCATCCAATCCTGCAGCAATAATCATTGCAAGCTCAAGATAAATATTGGCCGTTGCATCAGACAGCTTGTACTCTACGTTCGTGGCATTCTTCGTACACAAATCAAGACACACTCTTATGGGAAAATCCTTGTCTTCGGTTGACCAACCAACTACACTGCCGGTCCAGCATCCTGGCCCGACACGACGAAATGAGTTAGAAGTTGGAAGGCTGAAACAGAGTAATGATGGCAGATGAGTCAGGATTCCTTCAATAAACGATTGTCCCTGAATACTAATTCCTGTAGCTTGCGATGGATCTGAAAACATGTTGTTCAACGAAGATTTCACATCGCGGAACGAGAAGTGCAAATGAAGGCCGTTGCCGGCACTCGTCATTGAAGTTTTGGGTAGAAAGATCGCCTTATACCCATGGGCTTTCGCACAAGATGTAATCGTTTCTCGAGCGAATACGACATCATCTGCAATCTGTAATACATTTGAATAGCGAAGTACTGCTTCAAGTTGCCCAGGGGCAGATTCAGCGTGCAAGAGTTCGAGAGGAATATCCTGTTCAGCTAGCTGGTCATACAACAAGCTGAGAAAGTCTTCTTGTTCGTTGAGCGGAGTCGAATTCGCAAAAGTGCTAGAATCTACTGGCTGCGGGACTCCTTCTCTTGTCTCAAATAATTGAAATTCGAGCTCCGCACCGACACAAAATTCCACTCCACATTCTCTTGCCGCAACTAGCACTCGTTCTAGCAAACCACGAGTACATAATGGACTGAGCTCATTCGTCTGTTGCTCATGGGCCGTACACATCACCATAGCTGTGCGCGGCGCATAGGGAAGGATTCGAAGACTTGACAAATCTGGTTGAAGAGTAAGGACGTTGCGAGCCGATAGTTTTGATTCCGGCACTGGCACATCTGCATGGGGTGGGAGGCCAGCAAAGCATACTTCTGCGATACTAACAGGATTCTCTAACGGATCACGTGGTGAGTCCTGGGAATCCCATAGCGTCCGACTTGGGAGGAGACCGAGTGCAAGAGAAATGGGCACCGTCTTGCACCGGATTGTGTTGAATGCATCCACAGCAGTATAGCGCAGAAACTTTACGCCGGCGGCGCGGAGAGATCGAAGGATTGCAGCTTGGTATCCTTTCTCCTTGATCTTCGTATATTCGGATGGCTTGGGAACAGAAATGGAGAGTACCTCCGAACGCGTTGCAGGTTCAACATTCGTTACATAGTCCAATTCGGACAAACACTGTCTCGCACTGCGTAGTACTGTGTCACTGTTGTCGCAGAGCTCCTGTAGGACTTGCTCCGTGGATAGGATTCTTGCAAAGCCTTTCATTCCAAGAAGGCCTTTTTGGTGAGAATTTTCACTCTTCGCACCACACGCATCCTCCACTACAGTAACAAAGTAGCCCAAATCAGCCGCATCCCTCACTGCACTCTCAATACATTGGTCCGTCAGTTGACCGCAAACCACCAGTTGTTCCACATTTAAATTACGCAAAATATAATCCAGATTGGTGCTCTGGAAGACAGAGCAGGAGGTTTTTGGCAAAGAGATATCCTTTCCCGGCATGGGCGAAATTCCCGGAAGAAATTTAGCAGGCGAAGTAGGGTTCGGTAGGTTTGAGAGCAATGAGCCCGACAGCTTGTAGTCAAGGGATATATCTCTTGAATCATCCGTGTGCGCTTCGAGATAGGTAAAAATAATCTCTGATCCTACTACTTGTTTCTCGCGGTTCGCACGCACAATCTCGATTAAGCGTTTGGTATTGACTATCATTCGAGGAAGAGATATTTTGTTCTTGTACTCCCCATCGTCCTCGCCTTGGACTGTTAACTCCTGCTGTATATCGACGACGAGAAGTGCTACATAATAAAATGTAAATTATTTTCGAGTATGGTTTCCTTCAACTTCAAGCACCGGAGCAAGAAATAGAATAACTCACCCATTGATGATGGACGAAGGGGGAAATCATTCCTCTTAGATGCGCCTGATTTTACAAGCGATCGCAGCGATGACTCGGAAGAGGGCGAGACCATATTAATTATTCCAGTGTGATGTTGTTGTTGATGTTGTTGTTGTTATTATTTTTTTATCTCTTTATGGGTAAATTGTCAGTATAGTGATAATTTTTCCTAAAAGTATGGGGTCGCTCTAGTTTTTGTCAATTATCGATGTGATGCAGTTCATTTAAGAAGAACACCTTCGCATATAAAATGTTAATAAGTACCTGTTCTACAACTTTGAATAGAGGGCCAAAGCGTGAAAATGATCTCTTAATTGTTGAATTTGCATCCGAAGTCGGTGTCTTTTTTGCAATAAATTGATAAAATTGTGTCGCGTTGATAATTTTTTGGGGGTTGAATTCCTACACCGTTCGTACCAGAAACTTCGTAGAGCCTACATCAATTACATCGAAAAAACCAGCAAAACAATGGCCAACGCCGATAGAGATATCTCCGCCCGCCGACGTCGTATCGTGGCATGCGATAGCTCGTTCGAAAGGTAAGAACACCGGCAACAGTTTCCGGTTGTTAGATTTGTTCGTATTGATCCACAAATTTAACGCGCTTCAACTAACGACAATTGTTTTTTATCGTCATCGCGCAGCAAGTTCTCATGGCAATTCAGCGGCTATTGCT
>JALLBB010000095.1:0-24327 GCA_036939735.1 Discostella stelligera | reverse complement strand
ATTGTATGGGATTCCTACATAGCATTTGGAATAATACTGATTCCTATGTGTAAGCTAATGCTATTAACTATTAACTAAGTACCTCTAGTAATACTTCATTTCATTACTTAAAATGGCTGTTGTTGCCGATGGCCATGGAGATTTCAACGACAACTGCAGCTGTTGGCGACGACCACGACGATGAGGCCGGCTGTTGTTGGCGACGACGACGACGACAGCGGCTGTCTACTACTGGATTCCTATGTAGGACCCCATTCCCTAGGGATCCCTGGAATGGGGTCTCGGGTAGTAGGGATGAGAATCCCGGCCTCTCTAGAGAGAGGGTAAAGTACCCTATTCCCTAGGGATTAATCCCTAGTGACAGACCTCTTGAATTTCCTTCCTTAATGTTCACGCTTTTAACACCGTAAAACACGCCGGCGGCAGCCAGACCGCAGAGACAGCGAAGCAGAGAAGGCAGAGAAGAAGACGACCATGATGATGATGCGATCCCTAGCATGCTGCGGTGCACTTCGCAAGATTTCCGCCCCCACTTCCGCCCCTAGAACCGCCGTACAAACTCAGAGGTAAGATTATTCGTGACTCGGGTCAGAGAACAATAATTTTTCTCCACCGCCAACGCCGACGTGTTCGCCAACGCTGATCGCATCCACTATTTCGTTTTAACTGACCCCCCCCATCTCTCCATTTCCAACTTAATACCACGTCGTAGGCGAAACATGGGCCATGGACCCTTCACAGATGCCATGCATGTCAAGAAGAATAAGTTTGTCGAGGAGTGGAATGGTCGTCGCGAAATTACCGAACAAGCCTTCGAGGTTAATTTAAGTAATTTACCGGCCATTCTCTTTTGCTGCGTTTTGTTCCCCTATGCGATTTATAGTTCGACTAGGGCGGAGTTGATTAGGAAGGGGGATCCTCGATACCAGAGGAGTGGACTGGTATGAAAACAGAGAACCTTCTACGACATCCATTGACGAGTAAAATGGGATGAATAGGCGCGGAGGGGGAAGGGGGCGCATGACACAATGGAAATGAATTAAAATGTAATCTAACGATCTAGTGACAGTCCTTTTTGTTATTCTGTTCGCTTTTTCTAAATAGGTCCAACTGGGTATTAAAATATCAAAATGTACTATTTTAATGCAGAGTGTCACAATAATTGCATATGCTGGGTTGGTTGGGTAGAAGCGGCAGCGAATGGGGGGAGGGGAGTACTTTTTTGTGGCCACGATCCATATCCAACTCAATTATTGCCATTTCCTTCCTGTTTAGCCTTCCGCTTCTTGCGATTACTCTTACCATTGGATGAACAGGATGATGTTATTGTACCGTTACCCTGGTCGTAATCCTCGACCTCGACGCTCCCCGCCCGTTCAAGATCCTTGAGGAGAATACTCCTCTTCAACACCATTCTCCTTTCCATCTCCTCCGTGGGCGGGATTATCCGCGCCAATATCGAATTGGTGCGCTCATATGGTTCCGACACATATGCCAGCAATGTCTTGAAGGCATGTCCAAATATTCGTTGAATCATCTGCATCTTAAACGCACCGGCACCCACATCACTCGTTGGGTCTAAAGGGTTTTCCATCGCGATCGAGAATGGGCGCGTCGGTTGCCAGAACGGGTTCTTCACATCCTGCCCCCCCTTGGCAAAGTAATATCCATCATGCCGTACCGATATACCCGTGGTGACGTAGTTGTAATCGACTCCGTACAACTCCAAAAATTCAAGCAATAACGAACCAAGATTGTAATGCTTTCCGGAGGCGCCACAATTCCGTGCCACATCCTCGCGTGCGCGGTGTTGTAAATAACTAACAATCATCAATTGCAACAAATAACTCCCAATCCCCCCGGTGAACGGCTTGTTGATCTCTCGACTTGCCAAAAAGTACTTTAACACCACTGTTAATGGACGTAGGGGTGGCATGCTCTCCATAAATCGATGCATGAGATCGGCGCTCTCAGGTCCATGGGGTTGATCGAAGCACACATCCATGTCGATATTGTAGGGGGCAACAGTGAATTTGACTAGTGGCACACGTGCCGTTTCGATAATTTCGAGGTAAGATAAGTATTCCCTAGCATGGGTATCGTTGTCGTTCTCCTCATTGTCGTCGTCTTCGTCTTCGTCGTCATTGTTGCTGAGTAGGCCAAACTCTTTCTGAAGAGCCTCCGCAAATCGATGGAGAGGGTTTTGCGTCAAATATTCCTCATTCTCGTTACCAGAGGAGGAGGAGGAGGAGGATTTTTGGAACCGAATCACAAAATCAATGTCCGATCCAGGAAGACACAACCCGGTGACTTGACTTCCAAAGGGCAATACCTGGCATTTCTCGCTCCCCCCAAAGATGCTGTGAGATAATTTCGTTATGCGTTGAACCATGGTATCGCGCAATGCCAATTCATGGGGGGTGGGCGACATGAGCGAAACGAAGGATGTGATTTCATTATGGAGACGAATTAGGGGTGGAGAGTAGTGATTGTAGTATTGTTGATGTGACTGATATTGCTGTTGTTGTTGTTGTTGTTGTTGATTTGAGTTATTGTCGTAGCCTCGATTGTTAATGGTATCCTTACCGTGCCTTTGTTGTTGCTGCGGTGGTGGTGGTGTCTGTGGCGGTAATGGTGCCAGCCAAGGAATGGAATCAATCTGAGTTTCATTTCGCTTTACTGACGCGGCCATCAAATTTAGAGGCGGCGGCGTGGATCGCCCCCTCTTTATGCTTCCAGATGATGCTGCTGCTATCCCTGTTATTGCAACGTGTCCATCTGCTGCGCCATTTGCATACTTTCTATTTGGGTATTCGGATGAATTGGCGTGACCGTCATTCGTACCACCAGCGTCATCGTCATTGTCGCCGTCATCATCTTCATTGTCATTAGCAGTTCGATTAGCAAAAGACAAAAAATCTTGGTCAAGGAAGTCGGAAGACGATGTCTGCTCATCCATGACAACTGAATAGATGTCTTGCTGAAAGTCGATGGTGTTGGTTGGATGGTGAATGGCGATGACCAATACACTCCAATACAGAGAGGTAAAGAACGGCGACGGAAATTAATCGATTTGGAACCGAACCGAACCGGACAAAATTGAATCATACCGAAAAAGAAAATCGAACCATAAATTAAAAATCGACCATCCCAAACGACGACAAGATCCAGCCCCAGCCAGCTTGTCATCCACGATGAACGCCGCGATTCGAGAGGCCGCCGCCCAGGCTCGGCAGAAGCCCGTCTTGCTGACACAGAATCAAGAGGTGTGTGATGTTTGATATTAAATCGGTTCATTGGTTTGATTTACCCCCTGTTTCGCTGCTCTCGTCTCACTATCCTGGCGACGGCGGCGGCGAGTGGTAGCGTCCACGAAAGAATGACCGATGGTTCGGGTCGAGGTGGCGATGGTTGCGAGTTTCCTCTTGGTCCATGGTTCCGTTCTGCATGCGCTTCGTCTCAATTTAAAATCTCAATCCCTTGATTTCATCTCTCTTTTTGTTCTGCCACTCTCTCACTACACATCCCGATCATCGCCCTTCTTCTTGCTGGTAATATTATTTGTATTTGCTCGCCCTTCGATGTGTCGCCCGCCCATACAAAGACGGCACGTCTCTACCGCAAGGCACTCAAGACGCTTTCCAGCTGGGTCATCGATCGGAATATTTTCATTGATGAGGCCACGGCGCTGCGATCGCGTTTTGACGAAAATAGGGGATGCGATACTGCCAAGGCGGTGAGATTGTTGAGGGTGAGTGGCAAACCTACGGAAATTACTCATTCTAACTGGGAGTATTCTCTCCTTTACCAATCCTTCTCACTTACTCGTTCACAATCCTTTTTTTCTACAACATATAAAAAAACAAGGAGGGCAAGGCGGAACTATTCGAATACACCCACCCCGATCCCTACTGCGTCCCGTACATGCCCGGTGGATCGCTCTTCATGCGCAATCCACCACCGCCGCTCGAAATTTGCTTCCCCGACGGAAATTATCCCCATGATGCACCGCAATACACGCTGAATCCAGATATGACTGTTTGCAAGACTGAGACGGGGAAGAGTGCGGTGGGTGGGGTGCTGGTGGATTTTGGAAAAAAGAATATGGAATGAGAGATTGTTAGGGAAGTGGAGATGCGGGGGAGAGGACTGAGACTCTTTTTGTCTTGAGCAAGGGGAAGAATGTAGTGTTGTGAAGTTATATTAAGAGCGTGTTGGGGGTGACGAGGAAAGAATAGAAACTGGATAATAACGGAGGAGACTTAATATTCGAAGTCATGTTACTAGAGTATGGGGTTGACCATGTCTCCCAATGCATCCGATTACATCAGTATGCTAAATTCCTACTATTTGATGCTCTCCTCCAAAAGGAAAACCTTGAAAGTTCAATCATGGAACGAGGCATTGTGGGGGGGGAGAGTTCTCATTTCCCAATCACACGACGAAGTAGGAGATACGAGGGGAGGTAGTACGTACGTGTGGTCTAACCATACCTTCGTTTCACCTTCACCAACATCAATCACCAACTAGTAACAAAGAGTAGAAACAATGGCCGAAAGCGAAGACCACCAAGCTACTGCGACAATACCCGCATCACTGCGGCAACTTGCAATACAGATTAAAGAAGCTGATGAGTTTGGGGTGGCATCCGATCTCGTGCGCGATGCTACCGCGCTCGTCGAGGCGGCATGGAACGGCACTTTGTGCGAACACATGGTCGGGAAGAGAATCCGTCTCGCCGACGCAATCCATCGCAGCACCAGAGTATTTAATATGGTGTCGACTGCCTATATTCGAAGCTACACTGCAGAAATGAGGGCCGCGGTGGGAAACTTTGGATCCTTTGACGCAGCTCGATTCAAGCGGGACACCTTGAAGGCTTTCAAGGTGAGCAGCAATCATTCAATCACATCATGGTGTGCCTAGTTTATCCTTTCACCTTGATCAACCTCATCCAATACCTTGTACACTTTTCCTCTCAGTGCCTAAAAGCACTCGATTTCAGAGGTCTTGGCACTCTTCATTACAATCTAATCCAAAGCGCGCTGACGAAATATGAGGAGCTGTGGAGTGAGAGTCCGCTCAATGATGAAATTGTGTCCATTCAGCAGTTCTGCATGCACATCGAAGCTCTAACCGAGTCTCTAGGAGATCGTACTGCTCGTCGCATATCCAATGATATGGTCGCCCTACGTGAGAAGCCGAACAAGTCTTTGTCATACAATTCAGCCGCAGGCAGGATTTACGGCACTGACAAGTATGCACCATGCGTTTCTAGTGAGTTTGACTGGGCCCACCTATTTGGAGCGAAAGTGGAAGCAGAAGATGATGAGGAAGATGGCGACAATGGACCCTGGCTCACACCCCGAATGGCTGCTCGTATCCATCATTCAGCAATTTCTCTAGCGGAGGAAATGCTTGACAATTTTGACGAAGGTTTCAGTCCTAGGTTACCCAGGATCGCCCGACCATTCTTCAAAAAGTCCAATGAATGGCGATTGTCTTTTCGTGACTGCTATGTGCGTATAGCTATGAGACTTCAAAAAGGAATCCCTCCTAAACCTAACTGCACTGGTGAAGAACTTGCATTTCACAATATCATGGATGACATCATTACCAACACCGAAAGCGAGGATACATTCCAGAGATTACCCAAATTCCCGAATGACAATGAATATGAATTGGTCAGAGAGTGTGCTATTCAAGACGAGGATGTCTTGGATCTTTTTGAAGAAGGTGACTATGGCTATTCCGACTCTGATGAAGATGAAACTAGAGTTGACAATCCCGTTCATGGTAAATCGACCTCATTCATGCTCGGCGCCGGGGGCAACCGAATGGGTGCAGTATACATCCATCCCGGCGAGTGGTTTATTGCATTCAAGGACAAACACTTTACTAATCATCTCCCATAGAGTGTGTGACGTGAGTGTGTGTCTTAGAGGCGTTGCTTGGAAATTCGTACATGATGTGCAGCTTCAAAATGAAATAGATGTTACTTTATATTGCAGCTATGGAAGGTAGGGTAATGTTGTTCATACAAATTGTTTCCGTGGTACAATGAAACGGCAACCAACATTCTCCCATGATGGGCAATAATGTAACATAGTAGTCATGATCAGGAGTCAAACATTAATAGAGAAATGATCAGTATCTGTTCAATCATATTTTTACTGTCTTATGTCTGGGCTCAGTGTTGTAGCCTATCGGAGCAGACGATGGTAGGTTACATGATGTACGCTTGCTCACCCAGCCCTACAAATAGATGGATTGAAACCACCACTTAGAGGGGTGCATTTAAACACTCCACCAGAGTATGTTCCAGAGCAGCATCCATTCCTGCACTGAGAGCTTGTGGAGCATTGCACCCAGTCCCCAAGTGACCCGCCACCAGCAGGAGGAGGAGTGGGAGGGGGAGTGCCCGTACAGTGGTCAGGGGTAGTCCCACACCATCCATACTGAATGCAACAAAGGAAAGGTTAGCGAGCCATTTTAACGCAAAAAGGAGATTGAGAGTCACCTCAAATTAAACTTACTCTGGAGCAGCATGTTCCATCGGCACAGACTCCATTGCCTCTACTACCGCCTCCACAGGTGCCTCCACTGACAGGAGGAGGTGTAGGAGAGGGGGGAGGGGTTCCTGTTCTCCAATTACCCATCTCATCGCGAGTAATTGCCTGCTGACTATTGTACAATGAACTTATCTTGGCGTTGGAGTTAGCCGAGAAGGTAAGCTCAGACCAACTCATGAAAAATGTCCACAATGGTTCGTTCGCAAGTCGGGAGGCGTCAGGAAGGACGTCACACTCTCCAATTGCTATGGGTTTTCCATTGGCAATGTTCCTAATGACATCATACTTCCAAGTTTGGAAACCTTCATACACATCTAGCGCAACAACGTCATAGTAGTTGGTGCCTGGATTGTAGTTTTGTACATCATTTCCCAAACTTCCAAAATCTTGGATATCCCACACCCATATGAGGTTATCTAACCTCTTGACGTTCGTCAAATAATCGCGAGAAATTTGGTACAACCTTAAAGTTCCACTGGGTCCCGGCCTCCCTCCCCACCAGAAAACACCCTGATTCATCTCATGGAACGGTCGGAAGAGAACTTCCACACCGCTGTTCTTCAGATCTTGCAAGTACACTGCGATCTCGTCCAACCACTGCTTCCACTTGCGGTTAAGAGCCGTCCCGTCTGTTATGAGTTCTTGCCAGCTCGCGTTGGACACGCTGCTTTGTGGCCCCTTGGTCCGATCGTCCCACCAGCACTCTTCTCCTAAATTCGTCGTAACAGGATTACAGGAGTGGTACATGATGTTGATCATAGTCCCTGCATTCCATCGGCGCTTGGCCTCGTCGATCATGTTCTGACGGTACCTGCGATTGTCATCGAAGAGAAAGTCTCCGCTCCAAAGTCCTGGATACTTTCCCGAGATCTGTCGTACTTGCTCGGTGTACTGCGAGGGCTTGCTGCTGTATCGCTCGTGTATTCCGGCAACTGTGCCACGCCCGCGAATGGAATACAAATAATTCAGAGTCTTCCAGCGCGTGGTCGTGGTCTGCAGGTCACGATCATCATGGGTGACGTTGTAGTAGTTGTTGCTGCTGCTAACAGTAGCTGTACCATTATCGCCAGACATTACGAGCCCGGGAAGATCTGCATCTTGCACTTGCAAATCATCATCCTCACCAGAGCCACGCAAATGCGCGTCCCGATCCATAACGACGTCGTCGACGATGGCGGCACTGTGAGCGACGTGGTGTTGTGAAATCACCGTGATGAACGCGAGAGCGAAGAACCATTTGGAAATGATCATGTCTGGTTCTTTTCGGTGGTAGTATGGTTATTATGGAATGAATAGATGATGAATGGCGATGATGAAGTTGTTGTCTCTCGAGTTTTGATTTGTGTGCTATCGATTTTGTGGGAATAAGTAGTAGGTAGTGTATGATGAGAGTATTTCCACGCCATCTTCGTGCAACATTTTGCTCGTGGTCGTTGATCTTGTTCGTCCACAAAAAAAACTATGAATCTTGCTTTCTGAACTTGATCACAATGCTTCTCAGGTCATATCAACCCCATCACAACTGTTACTAATGGATCTTGGGCTCTCATTGTTCACAAGGGGTGCATCATCATAGGCCATAGGGCGCCGAAGAAATTCCTTTTCTTTATATCCTTGGCTGGTCTTGATCATGCCTTCGCATTGAAATCTGGGGGGAGTAAATGCCGATGGTGGGTGATCTTTTGGTCTTATGTGTTTCTTACTGGTGCTGAAACAGTCCTGGTCTTGGTCGGAGTCAAAAGTCAAAAGGAATTCATGATTCGACATGTTGCTCCCTCTTGCAGCATGGTCGGTACTAGTTACTAGCACTCTAGTAGCTATTAGCTATGAGCACGTTGCTACGTCCATGTTATTATCTCTGACTGAGTCAATGGCCATCACTGGAGGGCAATATGAGTCCAATTATCATCATCGAGCATGATGTTGATGTTGTTGGTGAACAACAACGTTGTATTATTGAAAGCGCCAAGCTGAACCACCACTCCCGCGACAATTATTGCCCGACGACAGCCAGGTTTTTTTAAGTTACGTATCTACGTTCACTGGGTGGTTCGCGCAACATAACGAAAAACGATAAGGCAACAGAGAGAGAAAAAAGCGTCCACGCCACCAGACCATAGTAATGATACTGCTTGCCCTCGATAATTATCACTCTTAAATTATTAGACATCCATCCTGTCAAAAGAGAGGTGAGAGAGATATTTTTTACTATCACGGCAAGAACATTGCATTATTATTACTTGTAATCGTCTGGCGCGTTAGAGGTCATTATCGTCCTCATTGCAAGGCTCATCTCCTTGGACTTGGCTTGCATGATACAACATAATACGCTCACTCACCTCTTGTCATTATCCCCTATTATTACTTGTCCGTGAATAATATATCTCTAGCATCGGCCTAACTAAGTAGGGGGAGCGAGTTAGTAGTAAGCAAGCAACATAAAAAGTACGTTAATGACACAATGCCGGTCCCAAGGAGACGTAATCGAAAGTCGGGACGCAGCACATCCTCCATCCTCCAAATTTCAAGCATTCCCCGCACGGCAATGAAACTCTTTGATGCTACCTTCATCTTCTCGAAGATTCGTCTAGTTTTATTCTACGGATTCATGCCGGCAGTGTTTTACATTGGTATGACCACGGAACCCAGGCCACAGAGTTGGTGGGAACCTTTTAATATTTTGGAGTAGTTGTTTGAGACAGACAGACAGACATACTCGGGAATGTCGCAGGTGGGTATGCATGGGGAGATAATATAATGATGCGGTCCGAGAATGTCGCAGATGGGTATGCATGGGGAGATAATATAATGATGTGGTCGTACCATGGATCAGGCTCTTAGAGATAGATGCGTGATGTCATTCGATCCCTGGCCGATGGGTAGTTTAGGGCGAGTAGGAAAAGTAGAAATGATTGTCTTCCGAGCAAATTCGTTTGGAAGAAATAATTTAGTAGCGCACTAACCAACCGATCAATGGATGCGTCAATTGATTAATCTTGTCATTCACTTTACTCAATGAAAGACAGAAAATACCATTGAATCGATGGATGGATGCGTCAATCGTCAAATTGCATCTCGCCATTTATTTTACTCAATGATCCGAGGTCCAACCCCACACGACCGTCTCCTTTCCATACTCTACAGTTTTTTGGAAACTAGGTCGTTCGAACAATGCATCCATATACTTGCGCACATGTGGATACTTTGATTTCAATTCCTCCGCAGACCAGCCCTTTATTTCGGTTAGACATATATCCAAGGCGTAGAGTTTGGGTGCCATCGAGCAATCGAGTAAGGTGAATTGTTTGCCATTTCCGACAATGTACGGTCCGACGCCACTACTTTCATCCCCGGCAGCAGCAGAAGCATCATTATTGCGGCTCAAATGATCTTCCAACGCGCCCAAACGTTCCTCGAGGACAGCTCGTCGCGCCGCATCCTCTTCATCGTCATGTCGTGTAGTAGTAGTAGTAGCAGTAGTACCGCGATACTTGATGTATTTGGCCATGGCGGGGAAGAATCCCTCGACGGCCTCGGTCGCGCGCGCCATGGCATCCTCCTCCTCTCCCATTATTTTCGAAGAAGGGGAGGATGAGGTGGTCGGCGGCGACAATTCCGGCTCTCGGAAGAAAAAGTCCAAGTACTGCGCAATCACCTCGGAATCGACGTAGCATTCCTTCCTGTGGCGCAAGGCCGGCATCTTTCCGCCGTAATGTTCGACCAGCCAATTGGGTTTGTTCTCCGGCGCGCACGGCACCACGTCGCAGTCTAGGTTTTTCTCGGCCAGCACGATGCGGACAAAGTGGGCGAAGGGGCAGTCTCCGACGGAGGTACCGTCGGGACCTGGTTTGATGTAGAGAGTCATCCCTCCCGCTGGTTGTATGCATTGATTAGGTCGAAATGATGAATGAATGAATGAACAAGTTGATAACACTTTTCTACAACTTACGAAGAGGAGTGGCACCCTCAACCATGCGTTCCAATCCTCGATTTCGCACCATGTCGAGAGACGTCGTCGTCGTCGTGCACGGCGATGATGTCGAAGAAGAAGAAGAAGAAGTCATTTTCTTGAACGGGGAGTTGGTGCGAATGCGAGTGGGGAATAGCAGAGAGTGACTAGAAGAATGGAAGGCGATTGCCGAATGATTCGAAAGTAGTAGTAGGAGAGAAGATGAGCAAACCAAGAACGATATTGAATTGATCATGACGCAACGGCCAGATGAGGAGGGCATCGTCGTCGTCGTCCCTCTCGGATCGATCAGCGCCGTGATGGTTGTGATTTGTGATGGCGGCAGAGATGGCCGTGGAACGGGCGGGCTCTCTCCCGCCCGACGGCAGGAAGATTCTTTCAGCGATTCATTTCTTCATTCTTTCTTGCTTCGTCTGTCCATGGAGACACGAGAAGGAAAATCCGTGCGTCGCGTGACCGAAGGGACCGACCAGCCATGGCGAGGCGAGACAAGGCTCTCCTACTACTACCTACAGCTACCTACGATACTAATCGATAACTAGTAGCTCTCTGTAGAAGGCAACCACCACCACCACAACGACGACGAGCACGACGACAGCGCTGACAAAATACCTATCCCATGCCGGCCACCGTTCATGGTCAACTACTACTGCGTTGCAACCAATCATAATCATTCTTCATCATCATTATTTGTTTGAAAATTGCACTTCGGCGACTCCAGCAGCAGCAACAACAACGAAAGCACTTCCTTGACTCTCACCTCTACTACATGAAGTGGCCGCACTACCGTCATCCGGCTTGTTGTTTCTTGCTCCTCGGGTCATCATCGCTGTCGTCCTTGATCTCTTCCACCTCATCCTCCTCGTTTCATCGAAATCATCGCCAATATCGCCGTCATCGAGCAGCATCCTTCATCGTCGTCGCGTCATCCTCCATGAGGGGGGCAGCAGCAGCGAACGCGGCCACGGGGGGACCATCCTTCCTCAGAAATCCACCACCATCGGACACCGCCTCCTCTTCTCCCGTCATCTCGGCCGTCGCAACAGCTACTACTACCAATAATTGCAGTAGTACCGGAACTGCGTCTACTGCCGCCGCCACGGCGCCAATCCCATTATTACTGTTCAACATGAATCCAAGTAGTAGTCAGCACCAGCCACACACTACTTCTACTACTGCGTCAACATCATCCTCGGAAGCGATGATGGACGCAGCAGCAATGGGGGGTGGATCTAGCTCGGAGGGCGGCGACACCTCGGGGATGAAAAAATTGAAAACAACGCCATCGACGGTTCAAAATGATGGTGATGACGAAAACTGTGATTTCAAGGAGGGACGAGATACTTTAATGGAAGAAGTTGTGAGAGATCGATCGTCGCCAAGTCATTTACTTGATGGCGTGCGTAGGTCCGATGCCAATGATGATGATGATGATGGTCAGTTTACTCATGTCTGCTCCACCAACGAAACTGGGAAGCAGCAGCAGCAGGAAATGTATGAAGAAGAAACAGATGCTCTCGCGATGATGATCAACGGCGGCAAAGGACCCTGCCGATCCATTGAAGAGGCCTCCGTCGACACCACCATTGAATCACTGACCATTGCCGAAGAAGAACAAAACCATCCAGTGTCCATGGTTGGGCATGGGGAGTGCGTCGCCTTGCCCACGTCGTCGACGACGACGACAGCAGAATTGCAACAACAACTTGACTCGCAAGAACAACAGGCGCAACCACCGTCGTCGTCGTCGTCATCATCATCATACCAACACCACAATGTCAAATTGCGCTTAACTCCCGAGGAAGAAAATTTGTTCAACCTACTAACAAAGGCGGCAGAACATTACGAGTCGGGATTGTTATCTCTTGATCCTGTCGTCGGTCCGACGGGAAAAATAGAAGAAGATGGGGAAGAGAATATAAAATTTGGGGGAGGCTTCACCGCCGAACAACGAAAGCGACAAATGCAACTGATACAGCAGAAGCGACGGGGAGAATTCACGGATGGACTCGAGGAGGAGGGGGAATCAACCGATGACATGATCGCCAATGATGTATTGCAACAACAGCAGCCAATAGCATCGTCACAACAACAACAACAACCACAACCACGACGACAGTTTATCGAAATACGTATTGCCGGTGGATGGGTGCGTGATAAATTGTTGAACCAACACAGCGTCGATGTCGACGTGGCCTTGGATTGCATGATGGGAGTGCAATTTGCCAAGATTGTTCAGCGGTATATGATGATGATGACGACAACGACAACTTCAAGCGAGCCGTCACCACCATCCTCGCCGACGCTGTCATCGTCCTTCGATGCGGTTGAAAGCGATGACAAGATCACCAACAGCGAAAAGAGACGACCATCGACAAAACAACAACGAAAGAGCCAACAGCAACAAACGACAACACCCAGAAAGAACCAATCGCGAAAACAGCCCAAAATCGGTGTCATCGGAGCCAACCCATCCCAATCGAAGCACCTCGAGACAGCCACGATGAATGTGCACGGCATGGACGTGGACTTTGTGAATTTGCGCGCCGAGGAGGTGTATGAACTCGATTCGCGCATCCCCACCTCCAAGACCCGAATGTTTGGCACGCCTCTCGAGGACGCCTTGCGACGTGACTTTACGATAAATTCCTTGTTTTACAATGTTCGAACGCATAAAATTGAGGATTGGACCGGGCGAGGATTGGATGACTTGTTCCGATACCGTCGCGTGGTCACTCCCGTCGATCCGCACGTGACCTTCCACGATGATCCTCTCAGGGTGTTGCGCGCGATACGATTTGCCGTGCGTTTAAATTTCACGCTGGACGATACAATTAAGGAGGCCGCCATGAGTCATCGAGTTCATCATAGTTTGCACGCCAAGGTGAGCAGGGAGAGGGTGGGGAAGGAGGTTGAGGGGATGCTCTCGGGGAAGCACGCCCGTCCTGGGTGCGCACTGAATATGATTGCCGAATTGCATTTGGCAGGGTCGGTGTTTGCCTTTCCTGGATCGTTCCCCGGTGATCATGGTTATTATGTCGGTGGTGGAAAGGTATCTGGACAGATCCTGGGCGTTGAGTACGATTGTAGTTTGGGTGCAGTGGCGGCGGCGGAGGCTGCGGCATCAGCGGGCGAGAAAGTGTGTGTCCAAGAGGCCATAACGGCGGCGGCAAGGCATAGAGCAAGGGGATGGGAAGAGAGCAGCTCCTTGCTACACGTGTTGCCTCCGCTCATTGAGGGGCATGTCGAGGAAAAAGAAAAGATCTTTGCCAAAGTGGGCGGAGACGTGAAGCTGCCATCTACCGTACTAGATCAGCGTCTGCTTCATCTATGCGTATTTATTCTGCCGTTTCACAATCTCACCTACCCTGATAAAAAAGGACGTTTGGTTCCAGTAACTACCCACATGGTCAAGGAGGCACTGAAGTTTCCAAATCAGGACATTCAGGCGGTGGCAAAGATCCTTTCACATGTCGACGAGATGGCAACGATTATATCGGAAATTCGTTCTCAGATGGCAGCAACGCGGTTAGCACAAGAGGAAGGCGGAAGTGACGGTGGTGCACAAATAGCACGACCCTGTCGACTGCGTATAGGTTTGCTCCTTCGTTCGTTGAAAGAACACTGGGTGACATGCTTACTCACCGCCTCCGCATGGGAAATTCGCACTCATCAACGACTCCATGCTACTGATGCCAAAGAAGATGTTTCAACTGCCTCGAAAAGCATGGATGAACCATCTCGTGAATTGTACCGGGTAATTATTGAAGACTTGACACTAGATGAATGTTGGAATGTGCATCCTCACCTTAATGGGCAAGAAATTATCAAAGAGTTTAGTCTTCCATGTGGTCCACTAGTTGGAGTTTTCCTCGACGATCAAATACGGTGGATGTTATTAAATCCGAATGGAACAAGGGAACAGTGCAGGGAACATTTGCAACAATGTAGGAGGGAAAGAGAGGTTAGCGATACCGTCGCCGGAGGTGTTAAAAGTGCTACTACGCCCTCGTCACTGGTCACGGAAAAAGAAAGCGGGGCAAATCCATCAAAGAAAATTCGAGAAAAGTAGCAATTGTTTGTTAGCCGAGATCGTTATCTTAGATACGGTTTAGAGAATGAACATTGCGATAATCTCATCGGCAATGCAGGGATGACAAGCCTGCAAAGCAGTGGTAATTGGCGTTGTGCCGTCGTGCACTGATGCATCGGACACGACATTCTTCGTTTGAGCGTTGGCTGGGTTGGAAACGACTTGTCGCAATAGTGCAACCCCATCACGACTTGGAGGGCTCCCCATCGTCGTCGTGCTTCCGTTCATTGTGCCTCCAAGTTTGGATGCGAATAGAATATTTGTTCTATCGAGATTGAAGTGAATTTGTGTGAAAGGATGAAAGTGTTTCTGGGTGGGATAAGATTTGACTGAGATTCTTCGGTCTGAATATGTCGAGTTCTGATAGGAAAGTGGATGAGAAAAATTACGGGTCGTGCAAAGCAGGGTGACTGTCTACCTGTATCATTCGTCAGCACTTAATGATTTACCACGCAATGTAACAATATTGTAACTCTAGCACTTTCCATCGAGTAAAACTCAGAAATAATCGAAAGTTACGAAACAAAATTTATACAAGCTACTACACGAAGCCTCCACTAAACAAAAGTTAATCAAGAGCATGCTCCTCAATTTTCTCGCGTAGAGTCCCTCATGGAGTCCCTCAAGGTGTTGCGGCGGATGATCTGCTTGATTTCTTCTTGGAAGGCATCATGGTTGTGAGAACTCGACATCGACCTGCTATTACTCCTGTTGGTGAGGCGGCGTCCAAGTGTTCCAGGAATCCCGTTCGTCTCATCAGCACCGCCATGCGCCGAGCCTGTACTTGTGATCTGGTGCACTGAGTCGTACGCGGCCTTTCCGCCCAGGCCGGCGACAGCAGCCAAGCCAGCACGCCAAAAAATTACAGGAGATGACATTATTTCAAGATGACTGCATTGATGAATGTTCGAAACAAGAATTTTCGGCGAAGGTTTGTCAGAATAGCATCTCATTATATGATAAAAAGACAGAATAAAGTTCGGTCATCAGTCATCACAGGATTGTCAGGTCCGCGCACTATTACTTACGTTTGAACTTTGAACAGTGGAGAGTCCGATGCTACAAAGATTATTTTATGAGCCCCATTATTTGTTGACTCCTTGCTAGTTGTTTCAAGTTTTTCGAGTGTGAGTCAGGACAGGTCAGGACTGAGTCGGTCAGCAAAACGAACGAGTCAGCGGAGAGTCAGACGCAGACGAGTCCGTCAGAAAAGTCAGAACGGTCAGAACGATCCCGCCAAAAACAGTATTCTTTCCCTCTTCTTTCCCTGGCGAATCATCAACACTCTCTCTCTCTTCACCTCTCTTCACACACAACACCAACACCATCACATCATGAACAAAGATCTAAAAAATCAACATCCTCATTTTGGTGTGAAGTCATTGCACCACGTATCCAAATACACAACATCCTGGACAGTCTCGCACCCTCGGCAGTGCTTCACCAAAGATTCTCGACAACATCTATTTTCTTCGTCCACTACATCGACTGATAGTCTGGCGAATATCTTTTGACAAGATGCATTGCATTTAGCCTACAAAGAGAGTCTGTAGCGGCGAGGGATATATCTGTTACCTCATGACACTGCAAGTCAACTCCGTAGCAAGACGATCTCTCAAGCGAGAACTTGAACAAGACTTGGTTTCTTCGAAAATATTCACCCAAAATATAACAAGTATGGAGAATATTCGCACGGTTGAACATATTTCCAGCCAGGATCGAAGTGATATCGACGCCATCGGATGTCGATGAATTGATTCGAGTAAGCCTGAGCGCATGAAGCAGAAGGCGAAATGGGAAACGAGCCATCAATGAACATTCTTCTCCGTAGTCAATAATCACATTCATTGCGCGAGTTAAGTCGTAAATTTCAAATCCCAGGATATATCCGATGCAAAATATGCACCTGTTCAATGGGGTAGCGCAAGGAGGTAATCCTGCGTTGAGTCGATCCAAAATATAGCCACAATATTCCAGCCCTACCTCTGAACTGCACCAATCCTGAATATCTTTGTGTCTCAACAGCGAAGAATGTTTGGCCTTGCACGTAAAGATTCCCCATGAGCCAGTAGCACATTGTTCTATTGTATCGAATGACTCTACTTGAACATTACACAATTCAACAACTGTGGGTAATGATGTTGCGATGTTGCCCAACTGAAATGGATCGTTATTATGCGGACTGTGGGTGCGCTTGAGTTTCATGATGAACCCAGATTCATCCGTCAGGTATGCAACAGAAACCGTACTGTCTAGACGCTGAATTTTTACGATGCATGCAACGACATCGACCTCACGCGCTAGGCGATTGGGCTCACACTTCTTCGTCATGAGGTTTATGTAAATGAGAGATTTTGGGCGACGCTCTTCGAAGCCGGACCGAATGAGCTGAATCTGATTGGGTTCGCTTGACAAAGATTCCATTTGTGTGTCACCTTTCGCCGAAAGCTGAAGTATCCCATCATGATCATATCGTACGGACAAGTTTTTAATTCGAACAGCAATGCCTTCTTTCATCAAGTGAAGCTGCTCTTCTGAAACGCGCCAAATCGTAAGTTCTGCTGTCATATTGCGTTTCTTAGGTCGAGAACTTTCCTGTTTCAATCGGTAAAACGATTTCACCAGTAGCCGTAAGTAAGGAACACTTGTCCGCTCTGAAAGGGAATGATTGACAGAGCCCTCAATGCTCTTTGCTACCTTATTCTGCATGAGGAATTGACGTTTTTTCGTCCAATCATCGACGATATTCTGCTCAGCCGCAGTTAAATTTTCGTAGTAGTCTTCTGGGAAAGTAGATGCCACCATTTCTTTCCATTCGAGTGGTGCTTCCTCGTCAATTTCCTTCGCGTCGAAGCGAAATATAGTTAAGCAATGTTCTTCTAAACTGAGATAAACGAACAATACACAATGCACCATTCTCACCTCTGAGCACTCTTGCCAAGCATTGCCAGCGTAATATTCACTTGTACGCTGGTAACTCATATCATACTCATTTTGACGAGCTGCCTCTTCCGCTTCCGTCAAGTGGCTTTTAGAGACGGTTTGGCTCGCAGCATCTTTCACTTGCTCCAGAAACATCTGAGGATATCGTTTACAGACAACCACATCGATAACTGGGATGTTTCCACCGTTCGGATAGACATCACATAATGATTTGACCAAAATTCCACCTCCTTGCTTTGCAGTATTCTTAGGATGTACAAATCCAAGCTTTGCATCCCATCTTGCTAACCGTGAGTTATTTGCCGTTATCCTCAAAAATATCGAGCAATTCTGTTTGTCTGAGAAGTAATCTTCGTCAAGGGGGTCGACTCCTTCGTCTGAGCCTTCCAACTGAGCATTGCAAATCACGAGCTTCGATCCTACGCAAATTTTTCCGCCATCAATCAAGTTTGTAAGGACACAAGCAAGTGTGGCTGAAACAGCATACCAACCATCGCTTAGTTCTAAACGGACTTCCTCGGTATTATTTATTTCACGACCCCGTTCTACACGTCGCTTGGTTTTGAATCTAAGAACTTGACTGACGCACAATATGATTGGCGTGCAAGCTGAAACATCGCGGTTCAGTATTTTACGCAACGCGGGTCTTTTAGCACCGCGGAGCTCCTTCTCGTAGCGACCTTTGATCTGAGAGAGGACGTGGCTGAAAGTCAGATATTGTCCACCAAGCTGAATGGGGAAACGGCGTTCCATTGCCGCCAGTTTCCAAACAATCCATCGAACATGGTTTTGAATCCACTTGTCAGTGATCAATGACATGTCACATTCTTGACGACAGAGCCATTCGCGTATGTCAGAGTTTTTCCCCATGTGGTTGCCCTTGGGAGGATCTCGTTGTCCGATGAAAAATAGTGGTAATTCATCATCGACTCTGAATCTAAGCTTGCTGGCATTGACACTCGTAACTCTCATCGTTGCATCTTTCACACCATACGTGATGCAGTCAGCCCAACTGCTGGCTCGGGAAGCGTGATGATTCGAGGCAAACTGACTGAGTGTCGACACGTCGTTTGATGAAACCTCACGCAATATTGATCTATCGGCAAACGGCGTTATCCGGACCTTCGTTTTCTGAGACTCATCGCCACCGAAAGCAGTAGTTTGAAAAAGCCTTTTTGACCTCATAACGGATTGGAGTGGGTCATTTACGATATTAGTCATCTCCTGTAGCGGAGTCCGCATCGACCTGTCGAGCGGCGAATGATGAATTGTTTCTAATGGGGACGATGGGACACGATTATCAGACTGGGCATCCTTTCTGTCAGTGACAACGTTCGCTAAAGTCTGTCCGACGTCATTGCAACTTCTCGATTCAAACTCCCTCTCCTCGTCGATTTGTTGCCGATTGTCAGGAGTGATAAGAGACTCACCACTCAGCAATGTGAGACATGTTGCATGCGTTTTCGCTTTTGTTGCATGTCCGCTGTCGGTAACTAGTGGTGTAGTCAACAGTAGCTCATCCTGAAAATGACGAGGACTTTCACTAGTTTGTCTATTGGTCGTCATCTGGGAAGAGTCGAGTGAAAATTTAACCTTTTGGTTTCCATGTCTCCGGCCCTTTCGGCTGCGGCAATCTTCTTTCCTGCCTAAAGGAGCAGAGGTTACGATACCGCTCTTCATATCACTACTAATGGAACTTTCGTCACGCTTGAAAAGCGAAGTGTAACTCGAAGCATCAGTACTTGATGGTTTTCTATCTTCGCAGGCTCGGAACATGTCCTGTTCATCATCAAACAAAACAGTATTATCTCCCAAGCAGTACTTCTTGTCCGCAAGCAATTTTGAGGCTCTAGATAAACTTTCATCGGATACAATTATTGTGGCGCCAGTCCCTGCACATGCAAATCCAAAGGAGTTGCTCGGAACATCTAAAGACAATATACTCGTTGGTTTCCCGTTCGAGGTTGGCGGATTAGTATCATCACTTTCACGTTCGTCACAAGTCGTTGCTCGATCTCGATCTACCAAATATGCATCGCTATCCGCGAGTAGTTTCGATGCCCGGGATAAACTTTCGTCTGATATTCTTATCGAGGAGCCGCTGCCAGCAGTGGCGAATCCAAGGGAAGACCTCTTCGCGATTGATGGGGCTGTGAACATTGTCTGTGAGTAAACGCTGGTTTGAAAACTCTCATTGCTGACAACGTCATCTTTATCTGTACAAATCGGTCCCCGGTCTTCCAAGCAGTCGTTGCTGGTCTCAAGTAGCGTAGATGCTTCGTATAGGCTCTCGACGGATATTTTTGTCAAGGAGCCACTACCACATGCGAATCCCGGAAAAGCGCCAGAAGACTCTGCGAATGGAAGATGATTATTCTTCGGTACTTTGTTCGTGGGATATTTTTCATCGCAGGCAAGGGGGGTCGCGATTTCAACTTCATTCTCCCATATCTTCGCCCGCTTAACCGAGCATTCATTACTGTCCGCGAGCAAATCCGATGCCCTAGATAGACTTTCGTCAGACACCGTTATCAAAGCACCGCTGCCTGCACTTCTAAACACAAGGCTGCTGTGTGGGGCATGTGAATTGATCGAAAACCTCATTTTGGTGGCTACGTCTTTCAACGGTGAAGTAACTTGATCATAATTACCATCACTGTTTGTCATTTCAGGGCCGGCATTGCATTCCGCAAGGACCTTCGATGCTCTGGACAAACTTTCGTCGGATATTATAATTGTGTTGCCGCTTCCAGCGCTTACAAAACCGAGGGAACTGCGCTGACTAACCGGGTTCCCGTGAGGTAAACCGTCGTATTCGGTTTCTGAAGTCACGTCATCGCTTCGCAAAATTGCTCGACCTCCCAAGAAAACTCTACTCTCTTCAAGTAATTTCGATGCCTTGGATAGACAGTCCTCGGACACCGTTATCAATGCACCGCTTCCCGCGGTGGAGAATCCAAGTGGAGTACCATAAGTCCGTTCGGTAGAGAGAGGTTTCGTCTTCGAGCCTCCGTGAACTATAAATGTCTGGCTACATCTTTGTGAAGTCGCATCGATGCCGTGTACGTCAGCGCACGTCGTTGCTCGATCCAACAAGCGATCATTGTATTCCGCGAGCAGCTTTGTTGCCCTAACTAAACCTTCGTCAGATATTTTTATCAAGGAGCCGCTTCCTGCGCTTGAGAATCCAAGGGAGGAAGGAAAGGGATCAACAGAAGGGCTGTCCTTTGTCTTCGAATCCGTGCGAATAGGATTAACGTCATTTCTGGTTGATGAAGTCGAGTCACTGTAAGCGTTGCCACATTCCATGGCTTTATCTACCGAACACTTTGGGCTATCCGCAAGCAGCTTAGTTGCTTCTTCAGACACCGATATCAATGCGTCACTTTCCGCCGTACCAAATCCAAGCCTAACTTTATTGGTATCCAACACATTATTGGTTTGCCAAGTTTGAATGTGTGAAGTCGATCCGACATCGGGTGAACCATAGAATGACCCATAAAACGACGACTCCGGCATCGTGTTATATCCGTGAACAGTTTGCAAGTATGCAGGTGATGATTGTTCCTTCGGCTCGTGATCATTGGTTGGTATTCTTCGTTTTGGATCGCGTGTCAAATGCATCTCCTTCAATCCGCAGTTTAAAGCAATCTGAGGATTCCCCACGGAAGCCTAAAATTAGTGTGGAAAAAATGCCATACATCAGTTTCACAAAGGGCAAGAAGTCTTTGATACACAGTGAAACAAAGTCAAGTGAACTCACTTCTGATATCTGTGACAAGTAATCAAAATCGAGCAGTTGCTGGGTCATAGGAACAAATGGAGATCCGACCGAGATAGATCCTTGGCTAGATTGATGAACATTCAATAGCGCCGGCACAGAAGAATTACTGTCCAATTTTTCATCGTGCTCGGTCGCCGGCTGATGAGTTCCAGACGAAAGAGCCGAAGTTGGCAACCACGATTTGGCTATTTGTGACGAATCGTTGGACTTATGACCCAAGTGCGGATTTTCATCACTCCCCTCTAGAGTTTTATCTCGTTCTTGAGGGTTGAGGTGCTTTATCGTTGATGAGATGTCATTCACTCCATTGGGTCGCGCCACGTGAAGAGCTTTATGACTTGTATCCGCTTCTAATTGGTACTCACAACCAAAAGATGACAAGGGGACGCCTAAACCGATTTCTGAAGGTTGATCTAATTGCAATCGTCTATTGTCGGGTGAGCCCCTTCTCGACCGCAATAAATCATTATCAGTGAGACTATCACATGAATGACTTCCCTGAAATTCTTCGATTGGACGATGCTTCACTAGCTTTCTCTTCTTGCAATCTCTGCGGTCATCGTTTGCGTTTAGTTGTATTGTAGATCCCAACGAGATTCTGGCTAGAACTGCTACTGGAATACAAGCTTGCAATTGGTCTATTTCATCTTCTATCGAATCGGTAATTCGTACAGTTACAGTATTCATTTCCCCCGAAGAATCAGTCTCGAACGGAACATGGGAATTGCCTCTGGGGTCTAACGATATCGTGGCTAGAATTGCTACTGGTACAAAGGCTATCAGACGTGGCTGCTGGTGAAAAAATATCGGTGATCCATCTCCCACAAAAGTCCTGATTCGCACTGACACATTTTTCATTCGCCCCAATGATGCAGAATCATATGGAATATTTGAATTACTATCCGACCGAGATCTTTTTACTCGTTGCCGTTTTTCTCGTTTTGCGGTATGACGCTTACGTATCCATTGCTGGAATTCACTCCGCCCCTCGTGCAGTAAATCTTGTTGTGGTTGTTGCTGTTCTAGAGTTAATGGATAATGCTGTGACGGACAACCGTTGTCGTTCTTTTCTCTCTCATCTGGTTGTGTCAGTGTTGATGATTGCGTCTGCGACAATTGTTCTCTTCGTTTCGAACGAGTGTATAACGGTGCATCCATCATGGCAAACAGTTGCGAGTGTTGCTCCTGTTGAGATTGCCCTTCTTGTGAGAAGGAGGGATGCTTGGAAGCAATCGTCGTCGACTTCACTAAAATCAAACTGCTATTCATGTTAGTACCACCATCATAATTAGCCTTACATGGATCATCCATCGTGAATGTTCCATCCGAAGTAACCATCAAGTAACGAGGTATGCCACAGGCTTGACATTTTCGTCTTCGGCTAGAATTGAAGCAGGTGCATTGACTGCAGGACCAGTCGTTGGATGGTGGTGGTTCTGTCGATGCGTTTGTTGCTTGGGAGTAATTTTTCGTTTGTTTCGCTGAACGTGATGAAGTGGTAGGTGAAGGTTGATTCTTTCCCAGAAGCTTCCCCTGCTGTTCATAATTATTAGGATTTGCTGATACACCATTGTTTATTGTAGATGAAGGATTAAATTGTTGCTCATTGTTCCATGTTCCCCTATAATCTTTCGATCTCGTAACTAACAAATGGTCTGGACTGTTCGGTCGATTTCCAATGTCTGATTTATCATTATTTGACGGTAGTTTCCTCTTTCTTTTCAAGCTATCCTCACAACATTCACGTTTGGGACTTTCATCTGGTTTGATTCCATCGGACATTCGTTGCTTGGCAGACTTGGCATTTCCAGTTATGCTGAGATTTCCCGTGGCTGTCGCGCAAGTCCGAGTCCTCGCGATCACAACATCATCTGCGCTGGACTTGACGTGGTTCGCGTTGTCACAATGAAGCTGAAAATCAGCTGCCAGCCTTGTCGCGTAGACCTTATCCTTTGCGCCTCGTTGCAGGCGTTGTCGCCCTTCGAAATGCTGCCCAAGCGACGAGGAACTGCTATTGCTATTGGTAAGCGATGTCGACGACGATGACGAAGGCGAAGACGACGACGACGCCTTCACGGGCTGCTCACGCTTTTGGTCTGATTTCATTGTATTGACACTGAATGCTTCCCAACTACTACCTGCTACCTATTTTGACCATCCCATTCCACCTCCCTCTCGAGAGAATTCAGCTTGGCATTGCTCTCAAGCAGCTCTCACTCGCCCTGGATTTCAACGAAAAGTCACAAAAAGTAAGGGAAAAATGTTCGATCACCCTCATTTCTTGAAAAGTTAATTTCGTACACCCTCATTTTAATATTCACGTGTTCGATCTGTAACAGCTAATTTCGGGATCATGTAATCCCGGGACGACGGCCGTCATCCCGGGCCGAGATGCTTCGTCATCCTGGGACGACGAGCAAAAATTCGTTTTTTTCGCCCAAAATGACGACATCGCGTCAGCCGTCATCCTGGGACAACGGATTGATCCCCTTCGTTATCCTGGGACGACGAACCGTCATCCTGGGACGACGAACCGTCATCCTGGGACGACGAACCGTCATCCCAGGATGACGAGACCGTGATCCTGGGACGACGACAGTCATCCCGGGCCGACGACCGTCATCCCGGGACGACGACTGTCATCCTGGGACGACGTGAGCCGTCATCCTGGGACGACGGTCGTCATCCTGGGATGACGACGTTCATCCTGGGACGACGACCGTCATCCCAGGATGACCGTCGTCATCCCAGGACGGCGACTGTCATCCTGGTACAAGGACCATTATCCTGGGAAGCAATGGACAACAACTTCTGTCGCATCATGATGGCACAGAAGAATTAAGATACTATAAAAAGTCCTACATAAATTCATATTTAAATAATTTAATTGATGATTTGTAAACACACATTACTTCTCAATTTCACAATTTCCATTGCAGCCGCAACCACTATGACATGTCAAATT
>JALLBB010000094.1:0-24343 GCA_036939735.1 Discostella stelligera | reverse complement strand
GAGGACGACGACGACGAAGACGATGACGATGATGATGAAAACAGTAGTAGTAGTAGTAATAGTATTATTAGTATTATTAGTAGTAGTATAAGTAGTAATAGTAGTATTAGTATAACTAGTACTATCAGTACTAGTTAGCCGTTGCCGCATCGTCATCTTCATCTTCATTTCCATCTTTTTCATCATCATCATCGTCGTCGTCGTCATCGTCGTCGTGGTACAAAATCGTGGTCGGTCGTAGTTTTCATCGTTCCGATAGCGTACTACTTACGGTAACGTTTACGATAATCTCGAGTTCAAAAACGGCGCGCCGACATGGTAATTCTGACTCGACTAATGGCACATCAGACCCCATGTCGGCAAAACTCAAGCCTGTCGGCAAGATTTGCCGACGAAGTCGTGTGTCGGCGACATATCGCCGACATGTCGCCGACATGACCCAACTAAGGCAGTGGTTTTGGTGGTGTCTTGTTGATCCATGATCAGAATAGAAAAATTTGGCAAAGAATATTGAAAAGAATTTGTAGACTTACAATAAACAAATAAAAATGTTCTCAGATGATTGGTCCTGTCCATCATGTGCTCTGAACATATCATGATTATGGGTGGCCGGCATGGCCACCATTGCACTGTTGGTCCTTGGCAGCTCATCAATAAGTCATAATCCTGAATACTGGATACTGTACATTGTGTGATCTTTGACTATTTGTTGCTTTTTGTCAAAATTTTACATATGCCTCTCTAATGCATGTTTATCTTCATCATCTCTTTCTGGTCCATCGTGTCTTCATTGAAATTAAACTTTGACCACTTACAGCCTCATCATGATGATGGAAAGTGCAAGTGCAAACATCATTCACTCTCAGCTGCAATGAGGCTTGATGTTATTGGAGGCAGTCTATTTTGAAGTTGCTAGGTTGGTATTTACTACAGTTTTTCTGGTCTTAGTTGGTTGGTATTTACTGCAGTTTTTCTGGTCTTAGTTGGTATTTTTACTATGTCCAAGATCCAACTCGGTTAGTAATGAACATTAAAAATGGGTTTGAAACCATGGATAAATCTATTCATTTGGACTTCTACAGCAGCTGCAAAAAACTCTCCTGCCGGCCAAGCTTGTTAAATAACACTCCCCAGCTTCAAAAACAGGGACTTGTATGGACATTTTAGTAAATTGGTAATTGGTACAACAGTAGAACAAGTACAATCTGGCTTAGAACCAGCCCACCCAATAATCATTGCATTGTTGCAACAAAGTCCATTTCCTCACTGGCATTCTTACTATTCTTGCTCATTTAGCTGGTTCTATAACTCTGTTGGAGTTGGGCATCACCACAACATCTAATCATAATGCTGCCCTGACATAAGTTGGTTTTTCTCTTTGGTGATGTCACTGCTCACTGCTCTCTCTCAACTCCTTGAGAATGAAGGAATTACAATGAAATAATTATTGCAGTGGAGGTGATATAAAATTAAACAGAAATCAAAATAATGTGATGGAGGGGTGCTGGGTGGTGGTTAGGGGCAATCAACCCCAATGGGATGTTGGGTGGTGGTGAGAATTTGTGGGCATGCATCTTGCTGTCTGGTACTTGGGAGGGTTTTGTGCACCATTTATTATTATTTGTTCCTATGTAGGAGTTTTTCTTGTTAAACTATTTTTTCAATTTTTCAGTCATGCATTATTTCATCATTTATTCACTATAATGTCATTGATTTATTGCAATGGTACTTCCTATGTAAAAGTTCCATTCATTTATTACAATGTCATTGATTCAATAATGACTATTCAATTAATTAATGAGCCTCAAATAGCTCTTCAAAGGGGAATCAGTATCATGCATCCACCATGCATGCCCCTCTTGGACAATGACATCTAAAAAATCCTGTGATCCGTAGGCCACACACAACCTTTCTTTTCTGGCCTGTTAACAAAATGGCTATCTAACAAAAAGAGACCCCTCCAACATAATGACAAATAATTGAAGCCAATAACTTAACAATCATAATTATTGTAATTAAATCCTCATTGTTCCTTTGCTCTCCTTGCTGTGATGCCATGACTCTCTCTATCTCCCTTATCGACACTATTTCAAACAAATAATGAGTAACAACTTACAACATCAAACTGTTTGTTCTGAATTTGTGGTCCCAACCAGGTATTACCAGCAGCCCTGACGATGGCGAACTCAAGCAAATTTGGCGATGCTCTCTCTCGCCACAGACCTGACGCTACATGTGTACTACTAATTCCGCACCAAAGGAAATCTCAGTAGTAAAACAGAAGAAGAGAAGAAGAGAGAAGAGAGAGAAGTAAGAGAGAGAGAATGAGCAGAGACAGCATCCCGCCCGCCCACTCTCAGGCAACAAAAACCAACAGTACAACAACAATGGTGAAACACCTCGTCATCATCCGCCCAAGAACCCCGGTCGTACTGATCAATAACAACCGCCAATCTAACCGCCGCTGATACTATCATCAGCACCATATCCACCCCGCCCCATCTACACCAGTGGAATATTTCCCACGTGGCGCCGCAGCAACTTCGCCGGATCTCGATACCGACACACGACGAGGTCGTCTCATCATCGTCCCCCGGGGAGCAGTACTATTCCCACGTTCACCACGTAGGATTTTCAGGCCGATTCACTCACCGAAGTCATCATCCGCCCGGAGAATAAACGCCGCGCATCATTTCGGCATTCTCACGGGGACTCAACTCGACAAGTATCTGATATACGTTTGGCTGCCCTCGAAGCTCCGGCTGCCTCTGCACTGCTTCCCTCGCTTCGATTCGTATTGCATCGATAGGGGGAGGGGAGGACAGCATCGTCGCGCCGCTCTTCTCTCCAACACAAAACAAAAAGGCGGGAGCGAGGGCCATCGTCGCAACTTTCAGACACAGGAAAGCGGAAACCCTTCCGGTACGCTTTGATATTGATTCTGCTGTGGATTTTCTCGCAAATTTCATACTAATTCCTATATACGTGCTTCTTATCGCTCGTTCCGTGTTGTACTCTCAAATCCAGCAAGCACCAAGTATCTAGTATCGTACCAGCAACTGCTCGAAAGCCACCTCGAGCTCGAGACGTCGGCACCATGGAACCAAACCTGCCACCCTCGGGACCATCGCCATTCGCACCCGGGGCAGCGGGCAATCCTCTTCCCAACCAGGAACAAGCATTCATGCCTTCTTCTGTCATTGCCGACCTTGGATCAGTTCGTAATCCGTCGGCATCGCGATTGGTAGCACCGATGTCATCGGCGCCGACAACGAACTCTACGGTCTCTGACGCCACCGCTTCCGTCCATTCAGAGCCGCTTTTACGTCCCACGGATCACGAATCGATAGGATTTCCTAAATCATCGTCGTCTGCCACTTCATCGGATCTGCTCATCAAGAACGAAAGGGACGCACCCGTCACCACCGCGCTCAAACCGAGTCCAGGAGCGACGTCGGCTTCGAATGCGAACAACAACAACAACATTTCTTCCACCATCGACAACAACGCAACTATTTCATCTGCATCGATTGACTTGTCCAAAGCTTCGACCGCTGGAGCTAATGTCGGTGGAGTGACGAGATGTGACGGTGATGACAATGCAGCGGCGGCAGCGAACAACATGCACCCGCCCGCACTGTCCCATCCAAAGCCAGCAAGCTCTCATCCAATGACGTTGCCGCCATTTTCGGGAATGGGAATTATAAGTACCATGCCTTTGACATCATATAAAGATCTGGCAAGGAGTTATGATAGTGCCTTCAAGACCGAATCTGCGCCCGCCCAATCATCCTTTGTCCCAACTACTACTCCGGGTGCAATTGGCAACAACAACAAGCTCATGGAGAAGACGACAGAGGTAACCAATACAGAGAATCTTACCACCACCTTGAGTAAAAGTCAAGTATCGAACACTAGCCTAAATTTCACTGCAAAGGCGGCCTCGCAGGTGGATGGAAGGGATACTTACTGCCTCGAGAAGCAAACTCCAAAACGGAAGGAGGAAGATGTTACGATGTTGGATATTGAAGACAAGTTTTCTTATGCTAATACTTCGGTCGATAATGATGCACCATCGTCAGTGAAGGACATATCAGATGCATCTACTAAAATGATGACGCATTCGCATCAGGTTTTGGGTGTGGCGAGGGATGCATCTGCCACGGTACTGCCTAATAGTGGCTCGCCGCCCATGGCTTTGGAAATATCCAATGTCAACCCTGCTACTACTGCGCAAACTTTCTTCGAAATTAATGCCACTCCAATCACTGCTATCGACAATGAAAATAGCGGTGCACATACGAGTGATGAACCATCGATGTCATCGTCGGAAGCGACAGCAGCTGCCGTGGTATCCTCTGCCTCAAACAGCGTGATACGTGGTCGCAATACTCATGAAATGCTATCCTCTGGCGTAAATCTCGAACACCAGGTGGCCCCATCCTCTGCATCCAGTGAATTGCTTCCTTCGTCCTCATCCCATGCAGTGATGGTGCGAAGTAACAAGAACAACAACAACATCAACTCGATGGCAGATGTAACATCCTCTGGAACAAGGGTAGTTGGGTCAACTGCATCTACACCTGCGCTTCCCACTGCGGCACCTGCACCTTCTGTACAGCCACCGACTAACAGCATGGTCAACGCCTCATCAACATCCGTGTCATCATCTACTATGAACAACAACGTGCTTCATCCCACTGGTCGGGAACTTAAGGTCGAAGATGCCCTACTCTACCTTGATCAAGTCAAACTAGAATTTGGTGACCGTCCAAGAATTTACAATGAATTCCTTGAAATCATGAAAAACTTCAAGGCCCAGGAGGTGGACACTATCGGCGTTATCAATCGTGTTCGAACCTTGTTTCACGGGTACAACAATTTGATATTGGGGTTTAATACATTTTTGCCGGAGGGCTACAAGATTGAAATGAGAGATTTGGAGCCGGTTTTTGTTGGACCAGGGTTATCTGGGACCAGGTGGGTTATTTTTTGTTGTTGTAAATGTTGCGTGGCAATTGCTTCTTCGTTCACTGTGATTGGGTTTTCTTCGTTGTCGCTCAAATTTTCATTATTTTCATGTTACCGCAGCCATACTCCTGGGTACAAGCCACCCCCTGGCCCTGGTGGTGGGGGCGGTCGAGGGTTGCCTCTAGGACGGAGTGGTCAACCCCAACAACATCCTGGTGGCGGACGAGGAATGGGTCACCAACCTTCTACCTTTGGACGCGGTAATATTCTCGGACGGGGTATTCCTCCTCCCGGACGGGGCATGATGGGGCGAGGACCCCCCGCTGGACCGAGCGGACGTGGCATGACAGGTCGAGGTGTTCCCCCACCACAGATGGGTGGTCATGGACGAGGCATGTCACTTCCAGGCGGACGAGGAGCGGCTTCACTGACAGGAGGACGAGGAGTAATCCCTCAACCCTCCCAAGGTCGCATTCAACCCATGCCGCTCCAGCCACAACAGCGACAAAACATGCAAGCTCACAACGTTCCGCAGAAGCAGGCTCAGATTCAACTGCAACCGTCCCAACAGCATGATCATCAATCAATGCTAATGGATCCTAGTCAACAACGGAATGCAACACGAACCATTGAATTCGATCACGCCATTATGTACGTGACCAACATCAAGAGGCGATTTGCTAATCAACCTCGAATCTATCACACATTCCTCGAGATTCTACACACGTATCAGAAGGAGCAACGTGGGATTAAGGAAGTGCTGGAACAAGTCTCTAGTCTATTCGCTGATCATCCTGATTTGTTGCGGGAATTTACTTTCTTCTTGCCCGATGCAGTACAGGAACAAGCAAAGGAGCGCCTCAGCCGGGCCGCGGCAGAGGCTGAAGCGAAACAACGCGCTGCTGCAGTCGAGGCTTCGGCGAAACATCACCTTGCTCATGTGCAACATTCATCAGCCATAGACAGTGGAAAGTTGAAAAGTGCACCCACCGGTTGGCGTGCCACTGCAAATGTCAGTGGTGGGCATATACCAAAGATTGGGAAGATTGGACAAAATGACGGCACGGAACCATTGCTACCAAGTGGAACTCAAAAGTTTATTGATATGACGCAACCTGGAGGAGTAAGTTCTTTTTTATTGTTGCTCGTTACTTAGTAAGCGTTGGGCTAAATATTTTACTCGTACTTTGGATGAACAGGCTGAATTAGAATCAGCTCGTCGCTCGTCTGCTCAAGGCGTCAGCGCGAAGAAAAATACCCAACAAAATTTATTTGTGTATAATTCGGGCGTCGAACGTCAATTCTTCGATCTTGTCAAGGCAGCATTAACATCGTTCTCCCGCGATGGCCAGGCCTACGCTGAGTTCATTAAGACCTTAGACATGTATGCCCAGGAAATTTTGTCAAGGAATGATATGCTGGGCTACGTTGAACGACTTTTGTGCAAACATAAGGATTTATTCGACGAGTTTAAGCGCATAATTAACGCGGTAGGGAGTCCAGATGCGCCGTCATACGATGATTCGTGGCACAGTGTTCCATTGTCGGAGATTGATTTCAGTCGCTGTCGTCGCTGCTCGCCGAGTTATCGTGCATTGCCTCGGGATTATCCAAATCCGCCATGCAGTGAGCGTTCAGAGGATGAGTCTAAAGTTTTGAATGATGTTTGGGTCAGTCTGCCGATGGGAAGTGAGGAAAATAGCACCTTTCGGCACATGCGCAAAAACCAATACGAGGAGACACTATTTCAGTGCGAAGATATGCGTTTCGAGATCGACATGTGTATCGATTCGAATGCTGCAACATTGCAACGCTTGACAAGGATATCAGATGAGATACAATTTCTCTCTGAGAATGAATTACTGTTGACAAAGAGATCGTCGGCAACAAAATCTTTAGTCCCTGATGGTGCTGGCTTTGGTGGCAAGATATATCAGTATACTCTCGATGGACGCGTCTTAGGAGTTATACACAAGCTCGCTATTAAGCGTATCTACGGTGACGACGGAAATGAAATGCTTGAACTCTGCTTCAAGAACCCCGCAGTGGCCTTGCCGATTGTGGTCAATCGGCTACGCCAAAAGGACGATGAATGGCGCGCAGCCCGTCATGTGCTGAACAAGAAATGGAAGGACGTGGCTGAGCATAATTACTATAAGAGTTTAGATCATCGGAGCATCACGTGGCGTGCTACCGACAAGCGCGCCACGAGCACTCGCTCGCTTGTTGCTGAAATTAAAGACAGAGCAACTCACAACGGAGTAGAGGGTGAGGCTGCGAGTAGTGCACGTATTGAAAAGGCCAAAGAGGAGCACGGGGCTTTTTATGAGGTCACCATGGGATGCGCTTTACCGCGTAAGATGGATTTCGCAGGGCTTCCATTGCCAACACCGACGATTTTCACACCACATATGAGTTTTGTGTACGACAACACAAGCTGGGCCCAACATGATGCCTATCGTCTTATTTCATTTGCATTGGAACGGGGCTCTGTCAATCCCGGTGACAAAGAACGCTGCCACAGGTTATGGTGTGACTTTATTGGACCGTGGTTCGGTCTGAGTTTATCCTGGATGCAAAGTCCTGCCGCGATGTTCACTGGTTCATCCGAGCCGCTAGAGGACGACGACGACGCAGCAAGTACGTCAACAGTAAGTGACGATAAGAAAAATGAGAATGATGACGAGGTTGTGAGATGCAACGTTGGCGAGGTTAACACCAACAAAGATAACAGTACGGCATCTAATGAAAATGAAGTCAGAAAAGAAGTGACGACATCAACTACCATGCCTGCCGTTAGCAATGGATATTTCTCCAAGTCAAATCACGTCCCCTTTCCTCCCGAAACATTCGTTTCGACTACTAATGGTGAAGGAAAGATTATCCAGTATCTTGAGCAGGATGGTATTTACGAAGTGTCCATTCCTCCAGAATCAAATAATTCAAGCACGGCCTACCTTCGTATCGATGCGATTTACGGCACCGTCTTTCCTGTTGAGCCGTCACTTCTAACAGAACAACTTCGCGAAAACGACCCTGAGGAGACAGAACGGGCCGATGATCAGTTGATTATTGGCACACAATGTCTTTACCTGTTTTTTCGTTTACATCAGATCCTCATCAAGCGTCTCACTATTGCCAAGAAACTTGCATTCGACGTCAGTGACGACCTCGCTTTGGGGAAGCACATTGAAAAGATGACAGCTCATGGGGATATTTCCGAAGGAGAAAAAAGGTACGGAGCATTCTTAGACCTCGTATACTTGTTGATTGATACTGGTTCGATCGATGCGTCTGAGGGTGGAAGATATGAAGATCGAGTGATGCATTTGTTGGGAAATAATGCCTATGAATTAACTACCATGGATAAGCTTATATCGCATCTTCTCAAGCATCTTCAAAACATGGCGAATGATGACGTGCTTCAAAATATGATTGAGGTATGTTTTGTGTTGCGTTATTACGTGTTAGCGCTATCTTCATACCTCTTCTGATTCAGTTGGAATCATCTTTGCTTCCTATAGATCTACCGCAGACATAGACTCGCAGGAACCTTTAAGCCCTCGGCTTTCCGTGAGGAGGCATCCCTTATGTCGGACGGAGAGAATATGTTCGCATTTCAAATTTGTGGCATTGCTCATACGGACCAGAAGATCTGCCATTGTGAGTTTCTTGGCTGTATTACCGAGGATGTCGAGGAGGAAGATAACACAGCGCCAGAAATCACTGTTAATAAGAGGGGTGAGATGCGTTCGAGATGAATGAAATGTACTTGTGTATTCCACCACGTCTAACTCTTCTTATCCTTCTACCAGGTATCAACGATAGCGACATTGATGACGCTGATATCTGCGCTCATGATTCGAAACGTCTTAAGAGGAATGTTTCATAAAACACGCAGACTGTTTCGACAGGAGATATTCACTACTTCATATAACATAGAAGAGACGCCTTGACTGACACTCAATAACCGCATTCGTCGTGTTCGACAAATAACATCGAAGTCAAAGAATATTAGGAGAATGTCGAGGGGAACTATGACAGGAACTAGGTAGTAGACATGGGATAAATTCATGGAATAAATCAGATATTTACGTTATCCTACTCCTCCGAGAGAGCTTTGGTCACAATACCACATTTTTTTAGTACACCTTCGGCCACCATTTTATCACGTACAGTTTCCGCCGAAACATCAAGCCCAATCCATGTGGGGGGGTTGTGAGAAGGCAGTGAATCAATCCATGCAAACAACTCATCCTTTGAACTTCCTTCTGGTAAGACAGGTGCGCCCTCGACCGGTGCCAGTGCGAAGTCCACGTCGAATGCTCTTGGGACGAAGACTCGGTGCACAATATCGTCAAGAATGTCTTGGTCAGAGTCGTTGGTAATTTTGCCGCCGAATACGCCTTTGCAGAGCGTTGCTCGGATTGCCTCCCACGGTAGCTTTCCGGGATCAAGGTTCAACCTCTTACTACAGGCAGCGTCGACCAATGAATCAATAACATCAAGGGCGTGAAGTGCATCTGCCTCGGTGAACTCATAAAGTTCGCTCCATCCTAAGGGTATAAAACGAAGACGTTCTTGAATGACGCCATGGACCCACCCGAGAATTAAATATAGTCGATTTCGAACATTGTCGCAGAATTTTTCGCTTGACACACAAGAGAAGAATCGAGACAATGATGCCTTGATACCGGTGGGAGATTCTGCAACGATGACATCACTCAATTGCAGAAGTGCAGTTGGAAGTTTGGGGCTAATTTCACTCGTGATGAACATGCGGAAATCATGGTGGGCTACAGCATCCAGGGACTGCAGAATTTTCACCAGAGTGTCCTCCAACCATTCAGCGCAAAGGTGGCAATTCTTCAGCATTACCCAAGAGCCTCTTTTCGACGCTGTAGCAATGAATATTTCGGCAGTCTTGAAACCTTCAACTGAGCCCATCGCCACAGAAAGCAATTCTTTCGATTCGGACTTGGCCATAGCCTCCACCCGCCCACTGACATCGTGACCAGAAGCGCTGCACAGCAAGCAAGGTACTGTTGACGTAATGTCATTGAATGTTACATCCCTGAGGTTGTTCAAGCCCTTTCCTTGCCAGGGAAAATTGGATCCAAATACTTGATCAATCAACAATGTAACTTCGTCTGTAGACAATATGTCGTGACTACTATCAATAACAGTGTGCCCTGTGGCAATCTTCGCAAGGAGGAGAGCAAAAACCATTTTGTCCTCAGCCTTCAAACCTCGCCCAACCCTTGAAGCAACCTCTTGAAACAGTGCTTCTTTCAAAAGTCTTAGGTGTTCGTCTGTAACTGAAGAACTAGCCGCATTGCTTTTAAGCACAGACAACAATATACTCATGAACGATTGAGCAGTGAACTCATAAAGAAAACTCAGTTCCCTCATTCCTGCTAGCAAAACAAAAATTCGCTTGCATACGAGAGAAAATGGTTCGAATGTGCCGATAGCTACTTCAACTTCTGCCATGACCTCAGTACTTTTTGCTATCTGTTCTTCCACCTGGGCGCCTTCTTTCATCAGTCGCTCCATGCCCGCAACAACGCGATCATCATCAAGAATGCTGCCCTTGACAGTACTTATTTCTCTCAACATTTGCTCTTCCAATCCTCGTAATTTTACATTCTGCTCGCCTTGCAGTTTGAGAACGTCGTTCCTCTGTTTCTCAATTTCTGGTTTTTCGCACTCCAAAACTCGACTGAGACTTTGGCTCTGCAGTCCAGCTGGTGTGACTCTGTATGGTACAAATTTCAAAAGAAGCTGTTGGTAACAGCCGCGATCTACAGCGGTACAAAAAGTTAGTTCAACGACAATGTACTCACGTGAAATTGACCAGCGTCACACGAGAACAAATATCCGGAGTTAATTTGACTGCAGGATTCTTGGTTGTGAGAATAACGTTGAATTTTGGGCTGTAATCAACCTCTTCAGTTCCAATTCTAACCAGGTTACGGCCGCCTTTTCTCTGTATTTCCTTGTTCAAAATAGGGTTCAAGACAGGATCAAGCTTCTCTACGTTTTCTACAAGTAATGTAGTTCCGAATCGCACTGCACCAGCGAGCGTCTTCATGAATGCATTGTCGAGGAATGAAGTTTTTTGAATCTTCTCGTCTCTGTACTTGTTCATAATAAACTTTGTAATACAAACTAGATTGATGAAATCGACTCTCTTTTGGTGCGAAAATGCTGATTGCATACTCAATACTCACATCGATGGCATGTCCAGCGGGATCAATTATGAGAGGGAAACGAGCACACCGATCTAAAATAACTCCATTTTCAAGACTTAGAGAGTCCGACGGAAGGCCCTGAGATTGCCATACGAGTCTATCCGAAGCCTTGCTAAGTGACTCAACCATACTTAGGTCTTCACGAAATTCGATGTCGAGAAGGTCGAGGGTGTTACGCCATTGTTGAAGAAGTGAACGCCTTGTACTAAATGTGAAGAAACCGGAGTATGTGAGGAATGCTGCCATTTGTAATCCATCGCCAACAAGATTTCTGAGGATGGTCTGAAATCCTTCACTGCTCTTGGACCAACGAGAACTCTCTTGGCCGAGACTTTTCATCAAACTTTCCGCGCGTTCTACTTTCGTCCCCACAATCTCCATTTCTCGCTTTAGCGACTCCACATCTCTAATTAGATTCGCATATTCAGCTTTATAATTCGCAATCGATGATTCGAGCTGTGCTACCTCAGACTCAAGGAGCTCCTTTTGCTCGTAAGCCACTGCGGCTTCTTTTTCCAACTGCTCGACCTCCTCGCGCAGTGGCTGAATACTTTTATAAATAGATGAGTACTTGATTTGAGATTCTACCCACTGATAAAGCGGACCGCAAGCTTTGCTGCTTCTCATCACTTTTTCAACAGATAGATCAGGATTTCCATCGAGATAATTATCTCTGACTGTTTTTATTTGTGCCGACGTAAGCTTGTCGACTTTATTGAAGGGATAGATGAATTTGAGACATGAGATGCATAAGTTGTGGGAGGGACAAACAGTAGACTCACGGCATTAAGCTTACCATCATATGACAAAATACTTGGAATGAAGTCAGACTTCGTGAGAATCTTCCTAACATCTGCCCAATCCACACAAGTTTCACCAAGCATAATGGCCACACATTCAAGAGTTGATTTGACATTAGTAGGAGGACGACCCAGATTCCTGATCTCGTCCAAGTCTCTCTTCTTGATGCCTTGGACACAACTTTTCGCGTTATTCAAAGCTGGCTCTGCTTCGTCGAGTTCACTCTGGGCCTTTGCTTTTCGTTCAGCTATTTCTACTTGTTGTCGCGCAACGTCTGCACTCATCTTTTCGGCTTCTTCTTTTCTTTTCTGTGCCTCATTCTGGTCAGCAACCATTTGCTGAAGCTTTTTGTTCGCGAGTGTTTCCTTGTCGCGAAGCTCTGTTGATTTAGCGGCTAATCCAATCTTGAGTTCGGCTACATTTTCCTGGGTCTGTTGAAGCTTTGCCAAACCAGCATTTACATGAAGTTGTTCATCCTCGACTTTTCCTCGAAGGTCATTTACGCAGGTCACAAAGTTGTGAATCAATGCAAGGTAGTCTCGAGGGGATAAAAATGTTCGGCCCCTTGAAGACGATGATGATTCTTCCTCTGACACATTCTTTGTTATAATATGAAGCTGAACAAGCGCTGCGACAACGGCCTTCATCCGAAAGAAAAATAAGACACGATTGTATTGAATTGTGTGTGGTCGTCATGTACCAAGCACACGAGCACACTCACCTGGTGGAACCCTCCTTTAGGTTGTCCTTCAAATGCCTCCTCAACTTGCATCATTAGATCTGCTCCCGCTCCAGCGCCCCATGTGCCTCCTACACTCTCTGAATCTCCCATATCTAATCGTATAGTGAATTCCTTCCCAACTTCAGCCATGGCCTTTGTTGTCCATGAGCCGAACCAATCCACGACGCACCTATTGAAGAGAGCTGGGCTTGTAGTTGATCGATTCCTCCATTCACCTCCACAAGGATTCATGGTGAACACGACGTGAAGATTTCGTTGGACAATTCCTGTAAAGCGTCGCCACAATTCTTCTTCGCTGTCGATAATGACACCATCGCGAGCAGCGCTATCTCTGCAGGCACTCATGAGTGCAGTGTAGTCGTCGCCATCGAAAAGACCTGGAACTTCCCCACTAGCCAGCAGTGCATTCATGGCTTCAAGAAACCCGCTACCGAGAACATTGCCCTCATCAAAAATAAAGCAGATCTTTTCTCCATCAACGCCGACACGGCGCATTACTCCGCGCAAATCCTCATTGAAATCATCAAATCCATAACGAGAGTGAGCCTTGATCTGAAATATTTGCAGACCATTCATCCAGGAGACGAACTTGGAGAGAACTGTTTTACTAAGTAAGATGAACAGGCGCGAGGACAGGCATGAGGACTAGAGGCACAGAGGGGGGCACAGAATTTACTCAAGCGATGGCGTTCTTACCCTGCCCCACTATCACCGACAAGCAAAAGGTGGCCCATTGGTTGACGTAACACCCTATCAATCCTTAATACGTGATCAAGCACTTGATCAAACAAGACCAACGGAATGTCAAGCTCCTCCTCATAAAATACTTTTAACCTTGCACTAAGGAACGACTTAAGTTCATTTCGATTGACACGTCGCGTGTCCTTAGAAAGCCAGGAGCTGTAGAAAAGAGGACGCTGAAGAACTACGTCATGGTCGATGGCAGGAAACATGTCCCTCGCTACTTCGTCAATCTTGTTAGAACACCATTCAACGTCGTCAAATTCTACTAGACGGTCAGAGAACAATCTGAGGGCTTCGTGAGCCCAAATCCGGATAAGTTCTTCACGCGTGAGACCTTGATCCATGTGTGCAACTGATTCATATATTCCACGAACCCATCTGCTGAGTTCACGGGGGGAGTAAAAATATTGCGGTTGCATATCAGGGGTGAACTTATTTTGGCAAGCCGTGAATAGATCTATCATAGCTTCCGTGATACCATCTGTCTCGCCCTTTAAATGGGGAAACAATTTCATGATTCCACCATTGAAAGTGCGATAAATTTGGGTCAATGATCCTCTGTCCGGGAAATCGACGAAAAGTAATGATGCGTGGCGGAGAAATCTAGATGACAGCTTCACTCGACCTGCATCTTGGGGAGGATTACACTTCGATAGCAAAGAGCGCAAAATGTTGGCAAATGAAAGCGAGGATTAAGAAAGGTAAAACCGAGACAAGGTAAAGACTTACAGCGCCTACAAACTGAATTCGATGCGTCGTCACCCAAACATTATCGTCTCTCCAAAAGCCACCCTGCTCAACAAGCTGTCTCATGAACATGATGACACGCTGTGTTCCATAAGAATCGTTTTCAGGAAGATTGATTTCATCACAGAAGACTACAAGCCAAGTATTAGATCCGAGACTCTCAGCTGGTTCGAGAACCGTGTCTTTCCCCTTCCTTACATATGTGCAGTATTGCGCAAAAGTTTTCATTATGATTTCAGGAGTTGTCCGGGAAGAAAAGTTCAGGCTGGCAAGGACAACTCCTTGTATAGACTGGAGGACACTAGTAAGGGTCATTGATTTGCCGCTTCCTGGAGGACCACAAAGAATGAGAGGAGATCTACTCTCCAGCCACGCCATAAGTATGTCAGAATGGCGGACTGTGTCAGTGGTTGTGATGACTACATCAGTTGAAGTAACCTTGTGACTTTCGATTTCTACCCTGGGCACGCTCGAGCTCCAAAGCTCCCATTCCCCGTTTTCCACTCTCACTCGATAATCGGCAAGCGAACCACTGCTGTCATCTGAGGGAAGCATAATGCCGCTTAACCGTAGCAGCAAATTCGAAAGTTCGTTGCGTATAGTCCACGGTGCACTCCCTGCGAACGACCATAGTAAGGAGAAAATCAACCAGCGCTTGGCAAATTGGTCCATGTGTCGTCCAGTCATCGGGAAATCCGGATGATTTTCATCATATTCGGTGGCTAGCCTGATTCCTTTTACAAGAAGAGATCTTAAGCTCATAAGAAGTCCTTCCCTTGAAACTTCCATGACGTGAGATTGTGATAACGAAAATTCAAGTGCATCTGCACAAAGTGATGATGACCTTGAATCTCTGGAGATAACCAGATCATGAATGGAGTCAAGGAAAGAAATTTGGCTCGAAGGAACGACCCCTGATGGAGCACTCTCAACAGCATAATTTTCGTGTCGAAGTTCCCCCATGAGGTGATCGAGGCACATTTCGGACGAAACTGTGACATCGCTAAACCATATCATACCACAACGAGAAACGGTTGCCGGTGTTGCCTGCTCAAGGCTATCAACCTCGAGAATTATACGAACATTTTCCGGAATGCTAAGACGCTCCCCACTCGGTAGTGTCAAGAGCTTGTTGTCGTCCAGTACGCTTTGGCGAATAAACGATTGAGTGAAACACTGCATCATCGGTTAAGTTTCAAAGTACGACAAGACTCACCTATTCAAGTTCTCTGCCCATTCTGGGTCGACGTCACCATCAAACACAATCCAGTGCCTTTTGTCAGCCTCGCCCCGTTGGTTAGAAAGAATTGTTCGAAGAAGGCGAGTGAAAATTCCGTCCGTCCATTCTAATGTTGTTCCGTCGAGAACTCCGAACAGCGTTTCCTTGTCAACTGCTTTTGGATCAATTGTGTAGAGTTCGTTTTTAACTCCATCGTCATTATTATAGAGGGCATGGAGTGTTCGAATTGCGGATGTCTTGCCGGCGCCGCTTGGTCCGACAACGATTACCCCGTGCTATGTAAGAGACGGTTTAGATCGCACTTTTAGGTGAGATAAAATATTTGTAGAATCATGAAACACTTACTCTCATTTCGATCACCATCTTCAGCTGGAGAACCTTTTGAACCCATTGGACAGCAGGAATAAAATTGGATGCCTTGCATATTTCATTGAGTTTATGATTCAATTTTTCATCTTCCATCAGGCGAACCTCAGAACCAGGAAAGACATCCACCAGAATTGACGAAAATACATCCAGGTCATTTGCGACAAGCTTTGGTAAAATGTTGTTACATGCACCTTGTATAAGAACAGTTCGTTCCAAACGAGTCAGGTCATCCACTTCCAGTTTCCGACGCGCCATAATGGCCCGTCGCTTCAACCCTCCGGCAGATACAAGCAGCGTTTTTAATGCTCGAAGTCCAAAGTCGTAATGGCTTTGCTTTGACATCTGTTTCTGACACATGATGAAAAGATCTACTACTGGTCCGGCGAGCTTCTCGGCACTCACGATGCCTTGACTGTAAAGCATGACCTGTGCGATCAACTTACGATCGGGAACGACCATCGCAACAGATCTGAACAATGTTTTGAGGTTATCTGGAAGATTGCTTCGCCCGGCATAGCCAGGATTCATGGTAACAAATATCCCCACGTTATCGTGGAGTCTAATCGTCTTTCCAAGTAATTCAATGTGCTTTTGACGCTCAATCAACCCATTTTGAATTGTCAATATTTGCTGGCTTACTGCACTTAGAATGCGCTCCTCTAGTCGATTGAACTCATCGAAACAACCCCATGCGCCAACTTGGCAGAGGCCGCAAAATATTCTACCCATGGCCCCAAAATCGAAAGATTCATCACCTTTGTTGTGGTATCAGCGGTTCAGAAAGAATGAGAGACATATCATTTCGAGACACTGAAAGGAATTACCATATTACTCACAGTTCATAACAACTACAAAACGACCAAGCTGAGCCCCTAAAGCTTTCACGCTCTCAGTTTTTCCTGTGCCTGCTGGCCCGAAAGGGTTACCACCTATTTGGATCACAATCGTTAGATTATGGCAATCGAATAAGCTATAAGTGCGGCCGAAATGTTGGTCTACTTACCCATGCGGAAATGAAGAGCTTGCGTAAGCGTCAGATAACATCGATCAGTCAATGGAGTTTGCACCAGCCTTTCTCCGATTCCGAGGTATTCGAACCCGTAGTAGAATGAGGCATTTGATAGGCTAATATGCAGCTGCTCAATAAGATTTTTGGCTTGCGGATTGTAATTGAATCGAAGATGGTAAAGCCATCGAAAGTCGTTCACATCAGACACTCCTCCATCAATCATCGAGCGCGTGACGTCGCGCTGGTGTACGAGTTCTGTGATCAATTGCTCAAACTTCTTCCTCGATTCCGAAAGCAAATCAAGTAACACTGTTTCGGCCACAACATCGAGTTTTTCATTAATTTTCCCGAGCATAATGTTTAACTGCTTGTGGCTATCTCTGTTGCTTAATGCAGAATCCATTCCCATACTCCATTCAACTTGACTAGCTAGAATCATGACCTGCGCTGGGAATTTGCCGGCCCAGATGACAAATTCATCTTTAGTTTGTGCCGATTGCACCTCAGTGATAGCATTGTTGAGAAGGTTGGCGAGAGTCGAATGCATCCCATTTTCGAGTTCTTTTAGCCAATCTTTAACGTTCGTGTTGCTGGTAACTGTAATTGCAGCATCAAAACGCACCTGTTCACCATCTTTCGAGATCATAGAGTCAAATTTAGTCAGAACATCTTCTTCTTCACATGGAATGGCATTGCACGTTGCAATACTGGCAAACATTTTGCCAAGGTGAGGCAGGACTTTGCCAGGCTCCGATGAATTTCCGATGATCTCAAGCAAATCATCATCTCCAAGAAAATAGAAACGAGACATTTCGCTTCTTTGCTTTGATAGATAGGCACCCAAGGCTTTTTGGATTAAGTTCATTAGATTCGCTAGCCTTTCCAATGTGCGCTGCAAATTTTCGATGTTGAGAGCTTCCATGGCGTAAGGACGATTTGATATCCGTCTCATCAAAGCGATGAATTCACCATCAACATTTTTGAACCTCGACCATTCAGCTGGCAACTGGGCTTTGATATCTGCGCTCCGAAGTAAAATTCCTTCCAAATAGACCCAGCGCCTCTGTACATCGATCCAGGAATCAAACGCAGCCCTAAGCTTCGTAAGACGGTCTTCCCAGAGATTGCCATCTTCCTGAAATTCTCTCACAGATCGGTAGTACGGAGAGCTGCGCATCAGGATCAGCCCCCCGGTGTGGTCATCTAATGCGTTGAAAAGATCATCCCAACCACGAATCAATCTCACTCTATTCTGATACAATACCAACTCGAGTTCTTGCTTCATCCAACGATCGCGTACTTCATTCAAAAAGTTTTCAATGGCCATTTCCCCCTGTGCTGTTTGAAGTATTTCGGCAAATTCTTTCTTCTTCTCAAGTAGGCCATTGTCCCAAAGCATGCCTACAGTGAGCTCTGAAAATGGCACATGAACTTCCAATTTTTGTAAGATGGCCTTCCAATGGCGATCTTTGAGAGCCCCGGATTTCATATCAGACAGTGTTACGTAGCCCCCTATGTAGGTTTTAATCGTGTCATACAACGACGTGCACGCATCATATTGACGAATCTTGTTGGGTAAGGAGCGAAGTTCAATCAGCAAGTCGTCCAGCGTCTTGCGGACTTTACGCATCACTGCTGTCGCCCACAATGTGTCTTTAATTTCAAGGAGAGCGTTGTAAGGTTTGCTCACTGCTTCCCAAACTTCAGTTAGGTCGAAAACTTCTTCAAGGCAACGTGAGGTCCCGTCTATAAACGGGTCTATATCCAATCCCAATGCATCCTTAGCTTTGGATAAGTGTTCCCGGTCGAGCTGCGCCTTCTTAAAACTGAATTCGAATGTTTGAAGAGTCTTCATCGCCTGTTCGGGGGTGATATTTCCCATCAGTGGCTTGTTCTGCTCCCACTCACTGACCAACTCCACATTTCTCTGGGCACTGGCCTTATCTTCTGCGATGATGCGTGACTGAAGAAGAGGGACTTGCTCTTGCATTTTCCTGTTTTTCCTTTCCAACAGTTGTTCGACTTGTTGTAAAAGTCCGCTTACAATGCTTGCTTCAACCCAATCGTCACGGAATGCATGGCGCTGTCTTTTCAATATTTTTTCTGATTCCACAATCTTCTTCACTCCTTCTTGGCAGGACAAAAGCTGATGGGTCATCTCTTGCAAAAAGGTAACGCCAAGGACAATCTCATTCGTTGCAGTAGATGAACCATCAAGCGATATATCTTCCAAACGGGCTTTTGAATTAGATATCAGGTCGTAACTTTCATTGATTCGCTGCGCAAGAATGGTTGCAAAGCTGGTCTGGAGCTCTTTCTGCCATGAGTCATATTTCAGGTTTACCTGCGATTGCACCTTGTTATACTTAACAACAATGGGGCCGAATTCGGCAACGGTGGCTGATGCATCCAAGGTTGCACGTGCAGCAGAGGCTTCAACAATAAGGTTGTGCCATCTCTTCAAGTCGCCGTCAACCACTGCAGCCACGTCTGACACTTGAGAATCCCAAAGAGTCTGATAGGCTAGCCATTGGTTCACAAACTGTGAAAGGTTCTGGATATGAGATTCGACTGAAAAATATGCATTGGAAATCGCCTCTGGAGAAACAGAATTGACAAGATAGTAAAACGTATCGGGGATTTCCCCACCATTCGATTTACTCTCGAATACATCAAACCTCCCGCTGTTGAGACATGGTAAGGCACAGACAATGTCAATGTAATCGTGAAGTTCATTTAAGAAGATGGAACGAGTACACGCGACTGCAGGGGAAGCTGAAATTTCTTGGTTCCTCAAAAGAATTTCAACGTTAATTTTGGTCATTCGAACCAAGTTCTTTCGTCTCCTCGTCTTGAATTTCTTCTGTGGATTCAATTCTGATGATAGTAGCGTCTCACTCCAAGCTTGAAGAGCTTCTTCCAATCGACTAACCAGAACTAAACCCATTTTCTTATTCACTTTATCAATCCACGTAGCCAAATTTGGGTACCCTGCCATGCTCAATTCGTCCACTTGTTTCTGCACTTTCTCAACTGCGATACGAAACTCTTGCCGTTCATACACAACGTTTTTCAAAGCCTCAATAGCTGTATTGATATTATTGCAGGCACGCAACAGGATCTCTACCCTCTCCTCAAATTGAGAGACGTGCTCGTTGAGAATTGCGATCCAATCAGCCAAGCCTTTGGAATCCCAACGTATTCGTCTCTTTGTCGACGACTTGGATTTCTCTGGAGTCATGTCGAATGCCTCTGTGATAGATTCTCTAATGGCAAGAAGCTCCCGTGCTACCAGAGGTTCTAATTCAAGAGAAATAAGGCCACGCGCGGCTGCGTACGATTGTAAAGCAGTCTTGAGTGCCACTACCAACCGCAGGTATATTGTATTGTTGGTTGGGCTCTTAAGATGACGGTGGAGCGAACAATGACAACACACAAATGTAATTGATACTCACTAGCGTGCGGATAACGAGTCATGGCATCAACCGACACTTGAGAAATCGTCGGTGGAATGTCTTGTTCGTACCCCAACCACTTCAAATACCGAATCTCGCGTGCCAGGTACTCGAGCTTCTCGTCAAAGTTAGCCTTCGCAACAAATGCCCTCCCTTCCCTTGCAATCGTGATGGGGTAGGTTCCAAGCTTCATATTCTTATCCGATCGAAGCTCCCGCGCCCATTCTTCCACCCAAGTGCGAAAGTAGGCACGGGAATCCAACTTGTTTAATAACTCATCGCACGAACGACGGAGTTCACGCCCCTCCAATTGCTGACGCCATTCTTTGCCCAGAACGTCACTCATTCGCTTCATCAAGGTTTGGACCTGTCGTTCCATCTGTTTTGCCCAAAGAATCTTTCCGCTCATTGGAGGAATACCTCGAGCGGTTGCTATGCAGGATGCTGATGATGATTCGTATTTTTGAGTAAACTTTGATTGAAGTTTTTGCACAGCCTGTCCGACGGTACTCATTAGCTGGAGTTGAAATTCCTTCACGGCTGCACGGACGCGAGTCCGAGCCAGGAGGGGATTGAAGCGTGCAAACACTCGAAACATATCCTCGGCATCCTAAGGATAAGTATGTAAGATAGTGGTGAGATTGGCGATCATACAAGTTGGGAGGATGACAGCCGAACTTACTTGACAAGAAGATAGCTTATCACGCAAAAGTCTCGCCAAATGCTCTTCAATCGAATCTACCTTTCGGTCATACCCCTCTAATGCGTTCGTAAACAAGGCCTTTCCTCGCGGACTCAAATCCAGTACGTCCACGGATGCAAACAACGACACGGGAGCCTCGTCTACCTCCCGCAGTGCCCAAACTGAATAGTCATCTCCTCCATCCCGTTCAGTCCTCGTCAAGAATGATGTTGTGTTCTTATCCTCGCCAGTCAAAACTTCCGCAACGACACTTCGCAATTTTTCATGCTGCGTCCGAAAGTAATGAACAGCATCTAACCGTTCCCTCAGCACCAAATGGTGCAGTTTTATCCCCTTGAGTACCTGCGCGGGAGTTTCGTTTATTGTCGCCTCTCCGCCCCCCGCACGTCGGCGCAAACGCCCTTGATCGAGGAAGAATTCGGAGAAGGTGGCGTAGGAAGCGTCGAATGTAACGAATAAATCCTGCGTCGGTCGGCGTACTAGCTTTTCATATTGGTCATAATCAAGGCCCAGTATGATGCCTCCTCCACTAGAGGAATTATTGTGTTTGATTGTCTTTTTGCATGTATCGCGCAACACCGCCTCCATCCTAGACCTCAGAGTTAGAGTAGACGCCTCCACGAGCCTCGCCAACCGATCTAAATCGTATTGTATCGACAATCGCACCTTCGGTAGGTGTGCAAACATAGCATCAACGGCTGTGCCTATCTTATTCCAATCCCCCGCAGACGCCAAGGCCGGGGCAGGATAGGAACGTAGAAAGTTGGCAACGTCTCCCACGTGTAATATGGCTGCATCAAGTCCCGTGTTGTTCTCAAGGGCGACAGTAGCTACGAAACGCTTCGCGGCCTTGAGCAATGAAACAGTAAGTGACACGGGAGGACTATCCAGCTCGTCTTGTATATGGCGCAATGCCTCCTCAAGTCCAAGCCAGAATGTCACCTCCTCCAAGTCCGCATGGGAAGTTGAATCTTCTTCTGTTTCATCTCCCGGAGTTGACGAGGGGAACGGAGTCGTATTTGGCAATGTCGTCACCTTGCGAATTTGAACAATCCAGTGATTGACCGTACTCTGAACTTCGTTGAGGAAGGTATCATCACGAAGGTAGGACGATAGGCCGACTGAGTCCAGGTCCAATAGCACTTTCTTACCCCCACCCCCTGTTTCCTTTGACACTGCAGCCGCAGCCGCTGCGGCCACGACTGCATGGGGCTTTAGGACAATATGGGGGATGCGTCCCAATGTGGTACGTCGGCATTGTCCAAGGGCGACATCCAGCTCGCGAAGTTTCTCCTCGAGCCCTTCCAATAACTTGTGTGATTTTTTGCTTTTGCCGCTACCCTTCTTTTTCCCCCGTTCGCCAATGCCATCACTACTGCCGCCATCGCCCTCTTTCTTTTCTTCCAACTCATAATTGTCGGCTTCATCCTCATCTTCCAGTGCCTCGATGGCCCTGACTGCTGGTACGAAGCAATGGCGTGCATAGAGCTGTAGCGCCAAGAATGTAGCCGAGCCAGCATTGGTATTATTTGTCACGGCAGTACTCTTCTCCCCGACGTCTGCTCTTCCTCCTCCCAAAGGTTTCTCCCCCCTTTCCTTATTGGAGGTCACATCCGGCGATGAATCCAAATTGACTTCTTCTTCCTCCGCCTCGTCTTCATCACTATCGAGGAATATTCGAGGACTTATCACCATGCATTGAATTTGCGGCATGGCACCAGCATCTGCTGAATTGGAATTGGTAGTTGGTGCAGATTCGTGAGCACTGGTCGCCGTTGTTGTCGTCGTGACGACACTAGTATTGTTAATGAACGCCAACACGCCGAGATTTCGTCCGTCGAAGGATTCCGTGGAGGCCAAGGCCTCGTCCCATTCCGATAATTCGTCGTCTTCCGAATCCGATTTCAATTCTCCCACCGTTGCCGATGATTTGTTGCGAGGTACCCAGAGAAACAATCGCTGACTGTTACCATTGCCAGTTGCATTGCCATCTCCGCCCATTCCACCGTCGGAAGAAGAAGGTGATGACGTCGACGACGACGACGACAGGAAGCGGGCAATGGCCTCCGCACTCGAGGGGTCGCGGCGGCCTGCTATCCGCGCCCGCAGATGCAGCTGGCATGCTCCCTGGATGTAGTCAATGGGAGAAACCGCAGTGGCGGCAGCGGCAGCGCGATGGCGACGCTGGCGGGCAACTTGAGGTCCCCCGCTCATGATGATGATGATCTTGAATCTTGGATCTTGTTCTGATATTGATAAAATATTGATTTTGATGGTAGTTGTTGGAAAAAAATAAGCTGGAATTAAAAATACGATCCGAAATTATCGATCTGAAACATTGAAATTCGATCCGAAATACAAACATAACGATCCGAATCTCTGAACGAACTTTGAACCATCACATCATGGTATTTTAGATTGTATCTAGAGAGTGTATATTATTCCGGCATAATACCAACTACTACCAATATTCTATCGCTATCGCTCGATCGGAATCACGCGCAACTCCCAGAGTTACTTTCACCGCCCATGATTGTCGATCAGAAGAATAAGAAGAAAGAGTTCGCGTGGTGCCACAACAACTACTACTACTGCTACTTCCGGATTGTGCCGATCATCATTGCATCGACTGTATTGCTGTTACAATCTTATTATTATTATGCGAACAACGAAGTATCATCATTTGTCAGCAACAATAACCGCCAACACAACATCATTCATGACACTCTAATCGATCATGATCGCGAGCACGAGGAGGAGGAGGATGACGATGATGATCCACAGTATGCTCTCGCACGGAAACAGAGTTTTGGATTCTTCTACGACATCTCCAACGAGCACTGGAACCTACACCGTCAATTGTTTTTACAGCACGTCAATCACCGATATCCCGACAAGCCGCTGGCGTTTCATCCCGAAGCGAGAGAGGAGGATGCCGTGCCCGAGATTTATGCAAAAAGAAAAAGTGGATGGAAGGGGTGGAGCTCGTATGAAGCGTGGTATCAAACCGTAAGTAGTCTGCGTGTGTGGCTTCTCATTATATTTTGTGCATGGAAGAAAACAAAAAATTCGAAGAGGGCAATGAATCCATGGTTGCTACAATACCATTCACCAAGTCCATGCTTTCTTGTCCTGTCATCTTCAGAACTATGAACCCAATTTCTCTTGTCCGTTCGAGACGAGAGTCGGCGAGCCGATGAATGGGGGTGAGTGACGAGGAATACACCTGTTTCCATTGCTTTTGATGCAACCGAGTGTTATTAAATTATTAATAATAACTCTTTAATAATGATTATTTTTATGTGCTA